>CM018691.1:96811407-97086021 GCA_009363875.1 Mikania micrantha
GGCCCTTAAGGGCAAAAGTAAAAGTGCACTAACTTTAACGTTATTTTAATTATTTTGTGTAAATAACGTTAAAATCATTGGGATGATCAACTTCAAACGATAACTTTGAGCCGGTGACTCTTTCGGAGCAGCCTCTCTATCCCAATTGGGATAGAGGTAAGGTTTGTATCTATCCTTCCCCCCAGACCCTACTGAAAAGTGAGAATATACTGGGTAAGGTTGTTGTTGTTGTATACTAATTATTATATAATAATTAATTAACTAACACTTAACACTTTTGCACACGGTTCGATTTATTGTTTTAGTATGTATTAACAGGTGTTACGACCGGTTTTTGGTCCATGTTTTGATATTCGTGATATTATTACTGTGGTAGGACGGTAAGCTTAAAATTAATTAATAATAATAATTAATAAATAATAATAAGTAAGTTTTTACCGTTTTATTTGGTCGTCTTATGTTCGTGTTTATTAATGCGAGATTTTATAACTATGCATGCCATTTTTTTTGTTATGATATGACATACACATTTATGACGACTGCACATTAAGGTTTTACGTCTGAGTGACAACCGTTGTAACATGTTTTTATGTCCGTGTTTTGATATACGAGATCGTGTATGCATTCTGACATTTATAAGTGTACGCTACATTGCTAATTCCTGATTGGTCGGAGGTTTCCTTTTAATTTTATATTATTATATAACAGGTTTGTTTGGACGCAATCGCTTTTCTTTTGGAATTCTTTCTGGGCTTGACCTTCTGGTAAATGTCAGCTAAGATAATAAACTTGAATATCATAGTGCTCATAACACCGTAGACAAAGTAAATAAATAAATAAATACATTTATTAATTACCAATTCTATATATATTATTAAAAGTACAATACAATCCAATTTGTTTTTCATGTTTCTAATATTTCTTTTACTAAGACTATCCACAGTGGTCACCTCACTGAAAACCCTTCCCCACTGAAATTTCATGCCATGTCATCACCCCACTGAAAACTTTAAACACCCACAATGGTCACCCCACTGAAAACCCTTCCCCACTATTCCACGTCATCAACATTTTTTAAATTTAATTGATTTATTTAATTTTTTTTTTGCAAACAAAAAATAATAAACTTAGAATTTAATTTGTTAGGCCTTGGATTCATGTTTGTAATTTTTTTTTTAAAAATATAGAGAGAAGGATGAAAGATGAAGAGATTTGGATGGTTTTTTGGGTAAAAAGGTTGGGTTTTTATTTAGTTTAAAAAATTTGTTTTTTTTTTTTTAATTTTTTTGCCGTTGAATAACGGTCACATTATGTGGCCAATCACATTGCTCCATAGTGGACGGGGAGCGGGAGCCGTTGGTGGCATTTGAGCGGGGCCGTGGGCAAGGGGGGCGGTGTTCCCGCTGGACACCGCGGCGGGGAAGGGCATCGCTGGCCCAACGGGACGCCCATTGTGGGTAGCCTAATGTAAAATCGTAATGTGTTTTTTTATCTACGTTCAATGGCTAGAACTGAATTAATATAAGAATGCTTTTTTATTAACATTTTGTTTTCCTAAATTACCTTTTCGGCTTTACATCTATGTACTGATTTAATTTAACATTTATTAAATATTGACCCGACCAGTTAATTGCGGTCTTCCACGTTTAATATTATAATTATACGATTTATATAGATTCGTTTTCATGTTTCCAATGCTCATTTTTACAACTGTAAACATTTATGTCCCAACTTTATTATCAATTGGACCGATTACCACCACGAAGCGCGGGTATAACCCTAGTTGACCTACAAATTAAAAACACCAAATCACAAACAAAGAGATTGCACCCTTCACTAAAAAAAAACCCCACAAGTCCAGTAAACAAGAAAATTCCAAACATAAAGAATTAATTTTCCAAAAACTTATGTCTGTAGATTTGTCAACCATCATTCCTTAGTCAATTGCCTTTGAATTGTAAACTAAGTCAACAACAAAGAATGAAATTATCAACAGACATGGGTTTTCCAACATGCTATGATTAATAATTGCATAAAAACAAAGATTCAATAAATTTAACTAGCACACTTGATCATTGAAAGTCAAAACATACCAATAGGGGACAAACTGTCCCTTAATAGGTAAGAGGTGTGAATTATTTATCTCTTGTTTTAAGTTTAATCATTAAAGGGTTGCTGACCAATTTAAAGGTGTCGTTAAGAGGCTACCAAACAACCCAACCTTTGACCGATTAAATGATAGCATCTTAATAGAATCATTAAGACGCTATCAAACAACGGCTTGTTATATCATCATAGGCTCATTAAGAAAGTCAAATAAATAATCAAAATCAATCAAGTTTCATCTATACCTGAGTGATATATGTTAGGCCGGACGGAGTGGGACACGGGAAACACTCGGGGAGGAAACCACCGATCCAGGGAAGACCGGGAACACCATCCCCCCGGAAATGGGGTGGGGTAATTCGGGGGCTCCTCACCGATTCAAGCCGAGTGGTAAAAGGTAGGATTTCGACCGTTGGGGTGGGGTTCGACCGTTGCCATTTTCAAAAAAAAAAAATCCAATTTTTTTCTATTTAAACAACTCCAAAACAACCAAAAATCTCACACTTTTCTCTCATCTTCTACAATCTATACACTAAATTTATAAAATTTTCAACTAAAATGGAAGGAGGTTCATCACGTGGTGGGTCGTCAAGCAAGAAATTTAGAAAACCACGACAAAAAATGTTCAAACGCCTCAAATGAACCCGTTCAACACACCCGGGTATCATCCACAAATGCCATCTCCGAATCAACCAACATTTTACTACGATCCAATGTATTCTTTTTTTTTATTTTAAATTTAATGAATCTTTTTTTATTTTATTAATATTATTATTATTATTATTTATTGTTAAAATAATTAATTAAAAATAAGATTTGAAAATGGGGAAAAGTGGGGAAAAGTGGGACGACACCGTGCAAAGTGGGGAAAAGTGGGGAAAAGTGAGGAAAGCTGATGTGGCGCTGATGTGGCAACGGGAAAAAGTGGGGAGTTTTGGGACGACTCCTAGTCCCCTTAGTTAGTACATCTTAGTCATGAAGAAACGCAAATTTTAAGACTGATGTTTTGATAATTAAGGATGTCACCAAAGCATTATTTGTCTAGAAAATTGAGAATATTGACAAAGACAATCATATAATTACCAATGAATCAATCAAATCTGTTAACAAACATTGCGCTTTATAATGATTTATCCACCGCTTTCAATGGATTTGTAAAAGCTAAATTAGTTGCCTTAAGTTCCAAATTCAAATCAAAATCAATTATTAAAACTGGGAGAAGTGAAGGTTCATAAGAAAATAAGTTTGAGCTTAACATAGAATAATCCAAATAGAAGTTTGCTGTAGAGAAATTGACTCAAGTTTCAAATTAAAAGAACCAACTTTCAAAGAAATGAGTTTCTCTCCTGAAAAGAAAGTTTTTGATATTCGTGGTCATGAAGGAACAAAACCTTATGTTCAAAAGTTCATTGAAGAAGTGTTGTGATTCAAAACACAAAATTTTCAAAAATAAAAGTCGAATTAAAACAGACATTGATGATCGCTTTCGTCAACAAAACATAACATACTCAGTGAAATTCCACTTAAAAGTAGGGTCTGGGGGGGAGATGAAAACAAACCTTACCCCTCCCCCAAGAAGGGTAGAGAGGCTGCTTCAGAAGAGACCCCCGGCTCATGAAAAACCTTTTTTTTCTATATATATATATTTTTACTATTATTATTATTATTCTTATTATTATTATTATTATTTTATTTTTATTAATTTTTTTCCCCATCAAACACACCACAAGAAAAAAACAAACAGATACACATAGGCACATGAAGACAAAGCATGTATAAGGAATAAAACAATAAAGCAGTAAAACAATAAACCAACATAGCAGAGTAGCAGGCTAAAGAAGTACCTAGTAAACCAACAAATCATAGCCACAAACAAAGTACCACATTTGATGACAAAATCAAATGTGAACATACCAAACACAAATCAAAAACTTGATTTTGCTCAACGTTCATTAAGCTACCAATCAAGATGCACTTGAATGGCTTGAAGATATGATTGAGGTACATGTTGTATAATTTTGTGTAGATAATGATGCTAAACAGCTGAAGTTGGTGGTGTTACTGATCCTGTGGCTGTTTCAAATGAATCAGCAATTGCTACTATGGTAATAACTCATGCTTCTACTCCAGGTTAAATCAACCAAACTCATCAAAACAGTCTAGAGATTGATGATTCTATTGTAGAGGCATCACAACAAATGAAAGGCAAGATGAAGTTGATTATGCAAGAAGATGAGAATGAAGAAGCATATGAAGACTTCACATCCATAAAGCCTTCTATACTTCTAACTGGTGAAGGGGCGTCAAGGCTGATGATTAACAAATCAAGTGACATTAATCCAAGCTCTAGGATGACCTTAGCTCATTAAGAGAATTGTCAAGATTAATGGAAGAACCATATCATCCTCCTAGTCTAACACAATAGATTGCAAAAATTTGGATTGAGGGTAATGAGATCCTAAGGCATAAACTCTGTAGATAAAGATACTGATATTGATATGAAGCTTGAACTCAAGTGACTTTTGTAGACAGAGGATACACCAAAACTTAACTTAAAGAATGTACTTTAAAAAAGTTACATAATGAAGTAATCAAAGTTAATGCCGTCGAGTTTTGAGAAAGTAAAAACTAAGGGTATCAACGTGATTTTAAGGTGTTTTTTTCTTTCAAGTCTCATAAGGGTGTGTTATGGGGTGTGAGTGGGGCGTGAGAGTGGCGTGAAGGATGGTGGTGTGATGCTCCTCCCGGGATGATGACCGTTGGGGAGATGAGAAAAAAAATATAAAATAAAAAAGGTAATATTACCGTTTGAAATAAAAAAAATAAATAAAATAAAATAAACCCTATATAAACTCATTCAATACACGCAAAAACACTTACATACTCAACTTCTACACACTACGTCATATAGTTAAATTAATTAAATGGTTAAGTAGGCCACATGTAAATTATAATATTTTCCAACATTCGCCCATTTGGCCACATAATCATTTATGATGATTGTTAAGTCTATCCAAATTAAGAACACTCACCAAGTTTCAAGGTGAAATTATAGAAGAAAAATACAACTGTTAAGTCATTAGTCAACTTTTCATCTCCATTAATCATACTATAATTTCAAATCAAAACATAAGACTAATATGATTGAAAAAAGCCCTTGCTAGGGTTCTACTCTAATATAACATAAGGTGCACACATAAATAAAGATAGAAAATGAATTGAGTAAATAATAAAACAAGTCATAAGGTACAATATGCTATCAATTAGAGTCTCTAGTAAGGCCCACCTTCCACACAAATTCCTCGAAGGTTTTGGGTGGAAGACCTTTAGTCAGCGGATCCGGAAATATTTTTAGTGCTGATGTACTCCATGCAAAGGTTATTTTCCTCTGCCTGTTCACGTACAAATAAGTGTTTTGTAATGAGATATAAATCAATTTTGATCAACTTGTTGTTTGAGAAGTTAACAATAGCTGAGTTATCACAGTAAATATTTAATGACTTTGAAATGGAGTTTACAACTTTGAGTACAGTGATAAGATTTCTTAACAATATCCCATGACATGTTGCATTGTATACTGCAACATATTTTGTCATCATTGTTGAGGATGTTGTCAACTGTTGCTTATGACTCCTCCATTAGATAGGTTTGCATGCTAACATAAAGATATATTCTAAGATTGACTTTATATCATTTTTGCATTTAGCAAAGCCAGAGTTAGAATAGCCGGTTACGTTTTCTGTATGTTAGTTTATAGTCTTTAGTTCCTTGAAGATATTACAATACTTTCTTAGTTTCTTCAAGTGATCTAGGCCAAGGTTAGATCAATAATGGCCGAGCATTCCATCAATGTATGCAATATTACGAAGAGTACAAACATGAGCATACATAAGGCTTCCAACTACTGAAGCATAAAGTATCATTATCGTTTGTTCCATTCCAATCTAAATTTTCGGACACTTAAAATAGCCGAATAACTACCGGAGCTAATAAGGAAAACAATGTTGCATGTTATAATGTGTATGGACACGTTTAATATAAGACTTATAGGACAATACTAAACTTATATTTTTATTTTTATTTTTTTTTGTTTTGTCCACAAGGGTTATGATATTAAATTTGTGTTCTGATGTGTAGTTATTTACACATTATTTTAGTATTTATTTTATATTATTTTATCTTATTTTATTATATTTTTATTTAGTTTTTATTAGATTTTAATTATTTTTACTTTTTTTTTATTTTTAATTTTACTTTTGTAGGTCTCACGGAATAAACGTTCGTAATTGCGAAGAAAACCGAAGCCCGGAATAATTTTATGAAGTTTGGAAGCTAAAATATAATTTTCATAATTTCTGGGGTGAAAAAAATGGCATTTTGGGACGTTTCGGGGCTTATAACTGAAGTTCAGCAAGTGCAGGGGGTGTTTTTGCAATTCTGGTAAAGTTCTACACGCCCAGGACACGTGGCAGCACGAGGGAGCGCCACCTAACCCTAAAATCCACACCCAGATCCTTAAACCCGGCCGATACCCGCCCTTGACCCGCGAAGTACCCATACACACACACAACAATCCGAGTCCCAACCCGGTACCCCGACCCGCGTGCGCACCGTTCCCCATCCGCGTGTGATCCAACCGGAGCCCCATGACCTGCGCGCCTCTCCTAGCGTTGACCGGTCTATGTGGCCCTTTGACCAACCCTTTTGACCCTCCTTTTGAGCCTTTGAACCGGGTTTTGACCCTTTTTCGTGAACCTTTAGCTATTTTTCACATATTTAAGCCATGGGAAACCCTAATTCGCGATTTGATCACCGAAGGACGGCTGAAAACGTAGGAGAAACATATTTTTAAAGATTTTGGAGCTTTGGGATCGATTCAGACGCTCGGGGGAGGCTTAGATCGCGTATACAAGTACTCGGAACGCGTTTTCGGGTTTGTTTATGCATCGTCGTTGTTCTTTTCCATTTGTTCTTGAATTTTCTACCATGTTTAGATCTGATTTCATGTTATTTAATGTTTGGATGATGATTCTTGGCTAGATCTTTAATTCTACCTAGATTTTGGATGATTATCGGATGAAAAATCGGTTTTTCGTGTTTGTTTGATTGAATGAATCTTTGCTTTTGATTTGAATCTGATTGTGGATGATTGTGAATGATTTTAGACTATTGTGATTGATCTTATTACATGCTTAAACTATTTTGTGAATAAGGTTTGATTCGGTTTCGATAAAATCTCGATTTTCACATGATTTTGGGATAAAAACTTGTTTTTAACCTAATTGTGATTTGACTAATCTTAGTAAATCATAAGAATTTCATATAATCAGATTGTAATCAGTGGGATATAACACCTTAAAGGCTAATCAAGAAATAAGGTGTCGAGATATCATGGTTTAAACGGGTTTTTCAAGTAATTCGCATGATCATTGGGTTATTTGTTGATTGTTTATGCCATGTATTTCAAATTCATAATTAATCTGAATTAGATTGATTCATTTGTGCTTTGGTACATTGTGGTTGTTGAGATTGACCTAATTATTCAACCATAGAAGTCTTAAGCATTGCCCGGTTGGAGAGACCGACTCAGTGATCCATCATTACACCCCGGTAAGCTTTACACAACCAGTAGGATCTTTCTAAGTGTTGGATTGTCTGAACATGAGATCTAGCATTCCTTAAGTTCCTGAATAGGTTGTATCATTAGATCTGGTAGCATTCAGTCAGGCATTCCCGATAGCTGTTACGATTCCTTTAAGATTCCTAGTCTAGGTAGAATCTCCTTCGTATTTGGTTTTGTAGTTCTTGCGTTGTTGAGTTGACTTATTTAGTTTTCTTAATTTATTTAATTGTTTGAAGTCATTTTCGTAAAACAAATTCCGTTTTCTAAATTTAGTAAGTTTCTTATTTCGTTAGGCTTACAGTTAGGGTTTATTCGCCGATTCCGTGTCCTTAGGTTTGATATCCGGACTTTCCTTAGCTATACTTCATACGTCCGGTACACTTGCCAGTAGTTTGTAGTTCGGTTTAGGTTAATTCGATTTATTAATCGACAGTGTTGAACCATTATTTGTATATATATAAACCGACACATCATGTTCTTAGTTAAAAAAGTTTGAGTCACTTTTTTGGTTAAAATTATATTAGTTATAGGTATTAGTGATTGACATAAATCACCCTTTAGCTTTCATACGTTGTCAATTGTAACCTCGTAAATTCTTAAAATATGAGTTAACATCCTGTAGTATATATTATTTTGATTTTTCATTAATAACTTTTGTTCGTTGTTAAAAAATAACTCTTAAGTACGTGCTTATATTTATGTACGTGTAATAAATTCAAGTTGGTTTACGTTTCAATGTAGTTTTGTTCGTAAATTAATTGGGTTAGATATAATACTTTTTGTGCTTATATAACAATGCAAATTTTGTTTGGAAACGAGTCGTGACAAATATAATATGTTTTGGTTTTACGGTATAAACTTGTGTTTGTTCAGAATGGAATTTTGCTAATAATAACTTATACTTAGTCACGCCGCATACGAGTGGGTAAAAAATAAAATTCATGTTTTGCAAAAAAACGTATTTACAACCACAAAACTTCCGCTTTTATTTAAGTACTTGAGTACATCGGTTTCATTACCGTAACCAAGTTTGTGATAACGTTTCAAGATTGGCTACAGAGTTTGAATACACCTTTATGACGTTAGCGTCAATGTATGACCCCATCACAACATGTGGGGTTAAAAACTCATTATTTCTTTTTGTAGGTCACTATTCGATCTTGAGTGATTTCATTTGTTTATATAGAGAGTGAAAACATTCAAATGTTAAGATTGTTTTTGTCAATCTTAATAATTTAAAGTATACCCTTAGATCACAACACATCAATGTGTTGAAGAAATGTTAAATTTCTTTAGTTGTTGAAATGTTTTCCAAATTCAATTCCATTCAATTCTATCACATGTCACTTATACATGTTTTAAATATAAAACATTTTAATTCTAATTTTAATTCCAATTTTACTTAAATTAATGAACCAAACCATATGTTTTTATGAAATATTGTATATTCTTTAATTTAATTAAACAAGGGTTTATTTTGCATTAAACACATATTTTGGGGTTCCAAATTGTACACACATGAAACATTACCATGAGCAAAAACAGGGTTTTTGGGGTTTTTCCTCCACTCCTCTCTTCGTTGCCTCCATTGTTTCTCAATCTTTGAAGCATGGTTTTATCAAACAAGAAACTAAAGCAAAAGCTAAGATCCGTATTAACCGAATCGTTAGCCACATCAGAATCTCAAGCTACCCAACCTAATCGCAACGATTCACAGACCCATCACTCGTTCAAATCGCTCTTGAATTCGGTGACCCAAAAACCCAAATTATCCAAAAGAGAAATACGCAGAGTTAAAATCCCATCTCTGAAACCCACTCCAGATCATGAAATTGGCGTTCAAGGGGAAGAAATTGAAGTGGTTGATGATGGATTGAAGAAAAACAAGAAGAGGAAGAGAGAGAAAGATGCAACTGAAGGGAATGATTTGAGTAAAAAGAAGAAGAAAAAAAAGAAAAAGATTAAGAAAAAGAAGGCAGTGAAGAAGGAGGAAAAGGGTGTGCAAACAGCAACTGGTGGAAATGAAGAACAAAATGTGACAGAAGAAATTCAAATCAAAACTCACACTAGGTATGATTTTGCAAATTTTTTTAGGTACCCATTTTGTATTTGTTGTTGTTTGCATTCAATCTTTGAAATATTGTATCAAAGTTGTCTTGATGTATTTGTTAATCTTAAATATCTGCTGATAGTTTGGTGTTTTGTTGTAGTTAATGGAAGTGTTTGATTTTGTATGCTATACATGTCTTGATGCACTTATGTGAATACTTAGTTTGCATGACAATTTTTGCCATCATCATCAATCGTACTTGATATATCCCACTATTAGCATTGGTATATCCTCTGTTAGTAAAGCTAAGGTAGGGTCTGAGGAGGGCAAGATGTAGACAACCTACGGTCCTACCTCTACCTCGTAAGAATAGAGACACTGCTTCCAGTGACTCAGTGAGACCCCGACTCATGTATGGCAATTTTTGCCAAATAATCAAAATAGATTATTGCAACACCAACTCCCAATAACCACTTTACAAACGGCTGACATCTAAATATAAAATGTTGATGTCAATTATAGAGTTGTGAGTTATTTCATATGGTGGGAAGTTTACATTCAACTATCCAAGTAAAAAACAGGATGAAACGATTTTTAATGATGATCATAAGTCCTTTTTTATTGTGTGTGTATTTTCTTTAAGGGTGAGCAAAATTTTGATAAAAAAGATTAGATTTTTTTGATTATCGATCGTTCATCTCTTCCCTTTTGTTATAGACTCGTTGAATCTAAATACTGTCTTTGGGGATGGATGTTCTAAGCCAAATTTTATCTGATAAATGTTTAATGCAGTAAAGAAGATGAGAGTATTTGTACAAAGATATATGTTGGAGGCATTCCATACTACTCGACTGTGGATGATATTCAAAGTTTCTTTGAAGCATGTGGAAGCATTACTGAAATAGATTGCCTAACGTTTCCCGAGACTGGAAAATTTAATGGAATTGCCATGATAAGTTTTCGGGTAGGATAAATGGGTACTATAATTGTAACATATTTGATATGCTTATTTCTCTTCTTTATGGTGTATCAAATTGTTATTTATATAGTATAGTTACAAACCATAAATGCCTAGCCACATTTTAATTTTTTTTATCACAGACCGAAGCTGCAGCAAAGAGAGCATTGGCGCTTGATGGTTCAGATATGTGAGGAACATAACTATATCTTAAGAAAAATGGTTGTTGCAAATACAGATAGCAAAATGGGCAGGCTGATAACAGGGTCAACATGGGTTTTGGTCAAAATGGATACTTTTTTTGGATAAGTTTGAGTTGGCGTCACAAAAAACTTTTCGTCAAAAATTCTGTTTATTGTGAACTGAACAATCAAGGTATCAAGTATGACTAGATTTTTGAATGATTTCAGCAATCATTAAGTTCATTGGAAAACATTATTTAGGAGGTTTTTATTAGTTAAAAATACACTTTGGGTGACTTTTAACCTGTTTGTCCATTTCCTTTTTGGCCAGTTTTTTTTTTTGTTTTTTTGTTTTTAAATTTATTTGTCCCTACTCCTTTGAACATGACCTGAATCAATCCATTCGTAACTCATAGGTTAATGAGTTGCAGTTTTTAACTGCAATTATGATACAAGTTATTTACTAAGGGAGAATTACACATATTCCCTTCTAAACTTGCAAAAGGACATATTCCCAAAGCACAAGTTGTTAATGCACAATGCTCTTAAAGCTTGATCTGGGAAAATTTGTAATATTGCAAGTTTAGAGCGGATATATGAAAGTGCCCTAGTAAATAATGTGAACAAGAACTTATTTTGTGTTGCAGGGGTGGTCTCTCTCTCAAGATTCAACCATTCAAAGCTACCCGAGATAAAAAAGTTTCTGACTTTGCCCCTGCAATGTTGGAGGGCTACAACAGGATCTATGCAGGAAATTTATCATGGGATATGACAGAAGATGAATTAAAGAAATTTTTCTCTGATTGCAAAATATCTTCTATTCGACTTGGCAAGGACAAAGAAACAGGGGAATTCAAAGGTTTTGCTCATGTGGATTTTGCTGATAGTTTATCTTTAACAATGGCATTGAAATTAGATCAAAAACCTCTTTTTGGGAGACCTGTGAGAATTAGTTGTGCGGTTCCGCCAAAATCAGTAAAATCTGGTTCAAAAGTGGATCCCACTATCAGTAAAAATGAGGGCAATGTCAGAGTTGTTGATGATGACGTGGCAAGAAAAGCAAAGAGCCAAACTTGTTATGACTGTGGTGAAAAGGGTCATCTTTCTTCTTCTTGCCCAAACAAAAAGGTTCCAGATGTGACACATACAAGTAACAAACTTCATGATGTGGCATTTGATGAAGCGGAGGTCAATAAAATTGGTGATGGTAAGCTGAAGAGGAGAACATGCTATGAGTGTGGTGAAAAGGGCCATCTTTCATCATCATGCCCAATCAAAAAAGATGCTGATGTGGCACATACAGGTGACAAAACTGATGATGTTTTTGACAAAGAAGAAAAAGAGGCTGATAATGTTGATGATGTTAAGCTGAAGAGGAGAACATGCTATGAGTGTGGTGAAAAAGGGCATCTTTCATCATCATGCCAGAAAAAACAAGCTGCTGATGTGGCAACTTCGCATGCTGAAGCTCTTGCATACGCAGTGGTCAAAGATAATGAAGAGGTTGACTATAACATGGTCAATTCCATTAGTGATGGTAAGTTAAGGAGGAGAACATGCTATGAATGTGGCGAAAGAGGTCATTTATCATCAGCATGCCCAAAGAAACACACTGCTGATGTGGCTAATTCGATAAAGGAAACTGATGAGATGGCAGTGGAGAAAGCTGATGTGGCAGTTGTTGGTAACGATGTGAGTGATAATATGGTGAGTTCTATTAGTGAAGGTAAGCTAAGGAGAAGAACATGCTATGAATGTGGTGAAAGGGGTCATCTATCTTCATTATGCCCGAAGAAACAAACTGATGATGTGGCTAATTTGATAAAGGAAACTGATGAGATGGCAGTGGAGAAAGCTGATGTGGCAGTTGTTGGTAACGATGTGAGTGATAATGTGGTGAGTTCTATTAGTGAAGGTAAGCTGAGGAGAAGAACATGCTATGAATGTGGTGAAAGGGGTCATCTATCTTCATTATGCCCAAAGAAACAAACTGCTGATGTGGCAACTTTAAGCAAGAAGGTTGATGACATGGAATTTAAGGATGTTGAAACTAAGGCGGCTGTTAGTGATGGTAAGCTGAGGAGGAGGATTTGCTATGAGTGTGGGTTAAAGGGTCATGTTTCCTCATTGTGTCCCAACAAATAAAATACAGGTTTTATGGCATAATCAAGTAAGTTGATTTGAATTAGGTTTCTTTTAGTTTGTTTTATCTTTTGTCCATCCTAAGCTATGATATTTGATTTAAAAATGGTGGTTGCTAATAGTTAATTACTTGGTAGATTAAAAATATTAGTTATACGAAGAGCGCTTGTATTTGGTTCTCTATCTTTATCTGAAGCTCTGAATTTATTCTATTTAACATTATTAGAATCTTCATCTACATCTCAATCTCCAAAATTTAGAGTTTTATAAATAGCAGTTCTTTTAACATATAGTCGATTTTTAATCATTTCTATAATTTTTTTAAAGTGTCCAAGTAAGAGAAAAGAAATGATAAATTACGTGTTTGTGATAGAGATAGAGATGGAGATGGAGAATGAGACATGGTAGACAATGTTGCTTCATAGGAGTCCCCCGTCTCAAAAACTCCGAATTTTGTTTTTTTACAAGAAAAATGAGACATAATAGGTTAAACAAAATTTTGAGAAACATGGTATTTAGTTAAATTATAAAGATCAAGATAGAAACTTTTTAATTTGAATGCTATAAATGGATGGCATATGCTCTAAATGGATGGTATAGGTCGGTTTATAAAACTGTTGAGTGTGAATTGCTTTCTACCTTTCATGGTTTCAAGCTAAATTTGTATTCGTCTATTGCCATCATTAGAATTTTCACATTTGTTAATTGTTATATGATTGCATTGTTCAAAATCATCTACTTTTTATCAAATGATGCTAACTCAAATGCTACATTGTTCAACTTGATATAGATTTTAAACTTAAACCATCATGCTTGTATTCATCACACAAGTTTTGGTGTTTGTTTCATAATTCACGTATTCTAAGATGACCGTAACATGAGCTTGAAATTAAGTTATTTAATGATTATATGTTCATTGATGGGTTTGAGTTCTATTGGTTTTGTGTTCATTGCACTTATTAGAGGATAATTTTATATCAAGATTAGTAGTTTTGTATACATTATGGATTTTCATGTTGACAATATATATAGGGGCATGCTCAATACATTACAAATTCTAAGTAGAGAACCACAATAAACACTTGCACGTATTGTTGATTAGATGTAGCGGGAGAGAAAGAGGCGGTTATGCGGTTACATAGGGTCATTTTCGAGATTTTGGGTGCCCTTTACAATGATTAAGATTGGGCCTTTATAGATAACAAAAAAGTAAATGAACAAAACAGAACTAGTGTAACAAAAATGATTTATAGCTGGCCCTAAGGTTAGATAACCATCTTCTTTACGCACACACAATCATACGTGTATATATGTTTGAGTAAAGTTAACTTTTCGTGTTTGAATCATATTTAGCCATCATCATTCCTATGGGTGTAAGTGAGCCGACCGAGCCTCAGCTCAGTAAGACTTAAGAATCTCGAGCTTGGCTCATTTAAAGTTTTATTTGTATAGAAAATTTATGAGCCCGAGCTCGGCTTGGCTCGTTTAATATTTAGTTAAATAATAAATTTAATTTTATTGTTAATTTTAAATATGTGTATAACTATATTTTTCATATATAACATAATATATGTAATTTTTATTATATTTTTCATAATTATATATATAAATAATTATTTATATAAATAATTATTTATATAAATAAACACTTATTTAATTAAATAAAAAAATTACATATTAAAAGCTCGTTTAGGCTCGATAGCTGGCTCGAGCTCGATAATTAAACGAGCCATATTTTAGGGCTCAAGACCAGGCTCGTGCTCGATAATTAAACGAGCCATATTTTAGGGCTCAAGACCGGGCTCGTTTAGGCTCGGTTCGTTCGTGCTTTTTACTGATGAGATCTCGAGTAGCTCATAAGTAGGATTGATTTGTTTATATCCCTAATCATTGCACATATAACTTATTGAAAAGTATTTGGGTCCCATCATGTTGTCATTAGATAATAACCTCAATTTGCTTTGACTATGTGTCTACACATTATGACAATGTTTAGCATATTTCATGTGATGGATATATATTTATATGTTTATAGACAACTATGCTAAGTTTATGACCCATGTTTCTTTTCAGGTTTCATCATGGCATGGACCCTGGGCCATGGCACACAGCAGATCCTACAACCATATCTTTTGATACTTGGTCAATATGGTTGATAATCTTGACCTGATCCTGCACAGACCTAAACAAAGGTTTGTTTGCAAAACCATACTTGCCATCAATGTTTAGTTCTAGTTAGTTGTATGCTTTATTATTGAAAACTAAAATTAAAGAAAACGCTTCTTTTTTTTTTTTTTAAGTCGTTACGTCTATTTTTTGTATAATTGGATTTATAAATGTGTTTGACACTGCATTTGTTTGAGCCGAAGGTCTCTTTAAAAGTAGTGTCTCTTTCCTCATGGATAGAGATGAGGTATGCCTACATCTAACTCTCCTCAAATTCTATAAATAGTTATGTCACGAGTGAATAGTTATGTCACGAGTGAGATTTACTAAGTATGAATTGTTTCACTGGTATACAAAGTCGACAAATTTCAATGAATTCAATAGGATTTATGGCTGAATTCTAAATATGGTAAGAGCCGCGGTAGCCTATTCAGTTTTTCAGCTGCATCGTACCGTACTATGGGAGGGACCCATACCTCCTTTAGATAGAGCCTCCCTGCTCCTAATGTAGAGCTAGAACTTGATCTCATAGATACATATAGAATTCTGCGGAAAGCCGTATTTGAATTTTGATGAAAGTCGCATGTACGGCTTGGAGGGAGATCTTTCATATCTTTCGAGATCGTTGGTTTTTTGACAAAGTCAAAATGAAGGACATATAAAGACGACTGAATCTGTTGACCTTGGCCCATATTCTGATACTCTGTCATGTCACAATTATTAGAATCAAAATCATGTTTTGTTTTGGATTTGTTGGATGACCCGGATCCATACCAACACTTTATCAACATATGTTCTATGAAATATAGTTGTAAAATTGGATAGAACAAACAACACTGAACTTGGTATCATTTTGGACTAATTAAATCTTATAAAAACACAAATTAATATAAATAAATAACAAGTATGATTTTCTTATAACTTTTGTTTTATCAATCCATTGATGTTAGACATTTATTACAGTCGAACTTGCTCTTCAAGAATTACAATACATTCATAATTTGTAAGCATTACATGTGATTCTGACCACGGTTGGATTAATTTTTTTTAACGACTAATTTGGATCATGACAAATCAGTGAAGTATTATCGTGCCATCAATGATACCACCTGTTTATATGTATCATCAAGTCACTAGTTTAAAGGGACTTTTTGTCAAAAATACTTGTTAACTTGTGAGTTTTTAAAATGAAGTTTTTAAAAAGTGTTTGGAGATATGTGAATAGTCAAAAAGTCAAAATTTTGTGTGGATTAGCTTTTTGTTCCATCAAAAAGTTAAAAAAAACATTCTAACAGCTATAAATTATAGTTTTTTAAAAACAACTTTTTAACCTTACTCAAAAAGTTAAAACAAAAAGTCCTTTTGGCATTACCAAACATCTTTTTAACTTAATGACTTTTTCATTAAGCCAATAAATTAATAAGTTAGTTTCAAATGAAATCTCAAACATACACTTAATACTTTATGAAAACTTGTGATCCGTTAAAAATGGATTAATGTCAATTTTAGTAAAAAATGTGATTTTTAAGTACTTGTACTCGATCAAATCATTGATGATGACTTTTTAAGAGTCAAACTTGGTTTCATGAATGCCAATTTTGTCTTGAATTTGGAAGCATTACATAAATGTAATGTCCCTACAAAATGAAGATCACGAGGGGCAACTTGGAAAATGGGAAGTATTTGGAATATTGTTGACTCCGTTTTTTGGGCCAAAAATACTAATTTTAATACACAAATACAACAAAGAAATCATAAATATGATAGAATTATGGAATGATGTTGGCCCAGTGTCCTTCTAATTTTGGACACCTTCCCATCATAAATGGACAAATAAATATTTTATTATATTATTTTTTTGGTTAATAAAAAAGTGTTTTTGGGAGTTGAAGTTCATGCATTTTCAGGTCTTATTCATGTTGAAAAAACAAACAAATTTATCAAAATATATTTTCATTTTTCAGTAGTATCTGGAGAGAAAGGATAGATACAAACCTTACCCTATTTCAATTGGGATAAAGAGGCTGCTTCGAAGTAGTTCCTTGCTCAAATTTATCATTGAAGTTAATCATTCGGGCATTTTTAACGTTATTTTCACAAAATAAGTAAAATAACGTTAAAATTAATGCAATTTTACTTTTGCCCCTTAAGGGCCCATACATATATACATTATATGCGTGCACCACAAATAAGGCACGCTTGTTCATGTTGAAACCAAAGTTTATTATACTTCTTTTAATTTTTTATTTATAATTTTTAGAGAAAATTGTCAATGTTCCTATGAAACTCCATAAGTGGAGGCCCTTAAAGGGCAAAAATATAAAATTACATTAATTTGAACATTATTTGACTTATTTTGTAGAAATAACGTTAAAAACGTAGGAATGATTAACTTCAAACGATAAATTTGAGCCGATGACTTGTTCGGAGCATCCTCTTTATCTCAACTAGGATAGGGGTAAGGTTTGTCTATATCCTTCATCCCCACACCTTACTATAGAGTGAGAATATACTGGGTAAGTTTGTTTGTTTGTTTGTTTGTGTTGTCAATGCCTCTAATAATTTGTTAGTATTTCACTTTTAGTTCATAACTTTTATTAATTACCCATATGGTCCCAACTTTAAACATTTGTAACATATATAATCTTTAGGTGAGTAATTTGGTCAAGTATATATGGGCAATTTAATGACTTAAGAACTGCATGTATTACAAATGATAATGTTTGAGATAATATGTGTAACGTATAAAAGTTATTTGACCAAAAATATAGTATAACTTTAATTTTGTATTGTATTGGTCATGAAAAATAAATTTGATTTTTGAACATTAAAGGATCCAATCATGTGCTTATCACCTAGTAACATAGATGCAATTGTGATTTTTCTTATTACGAAAGTAATGTGGGTTTAAATTCTTACAAGTGTATGATTAGATGGTATTTAAGAGCAACAAAAGTCATGTTGATTAGTAAAACATTTAACAAAATAAAATTACCATGGATGAGATTGGTACTATGCCTGGCAAAATGGGCGGGTTGGGTCGGGTTGGGTAGTGTGTCAGAACGGGTGCGGGTCAGGATGGGTGCGGGTCAGAACGAGTTTTAAGCAAAATCAATTCGGGTCTAAATGGATTGTTCTCAAAAAAACATCAATTTAATTAACTTTAGATGTGTCATAAGTAAATAAATAGTCCATTTGGATAATTTTTAGTGATTTTCTCATCAAATTTGTATTTAATCATTCTTAAATGTTTGAATCCATTGCATTTACATACTTTTTTGGTTACCCATCTTGACCCGCATTGTGTTCAAGTGCTACCCATCTCAACCCATCCAATATTATGATGTCACCCATTTCAACCCATTATACTACAATTATTTAACCAAACCAACCCATTTCCTTTGACATGGGTAAAAATTGACACCTCTAATTGGTACATTAATACCGAAAATGAACGAAGTAAAAACCAAAAACTACCGAAAATGAACGAAGTAAAAACCAAAGACTGTACCGATTTTGTCATTTTGGAACCATTCTGTACCAACACCTTTGTAAATGCCAAAACCAAAGAATAATGATATTGAAAACATGAGAAATGAGTACTAGTATTGATACCAATAGTATTCAATCAACATCGGTTGGGTACTATTACAATATGATAAGATACCAGTACTTGGTAAAAAAATAGTTATCCCCTATTCACTATATCAATTATGGTTTCTAACATATTTCTCAAAATAATTGTTTTTCAAATATTATTGATAACGATATACATACTATATTTTTTTCTTCCTAATGCGCCTCCTGAGTCCTGACGTTTAACAATTTATAAATGTTAGCAGTTATCAGTTGTTTCTTAAAACAAATTTATTTTCAGTAAAATAAAAGACAGAACCTTTTATTTTAAAAACTTGACAGAAAATGAACAATTTTATAAAAATAAATGGTTATTAAATCTAATAATTATGTATATTAAAGATAAACTTTGGGTATTGGAGAGTTTTGATTATGTAGTTTATTTTGGCCCCAAGGGTTTTGGTTCGTATTTATTGACCTATTAAATCAAGGATTTTAATTTTTTTTTTTTTGTTTTGTATGGGATTACAAGGAGTTACAACATGTTTTTTATTGTGTTTTAATATCATATTAACATGTTTTTTATTTGTGTTTTATTATTATATGTGTCGCTGCTATTCAAGGCTGGCCTTGCCCAATTTTTTGTCTTTTTAATCTCCTATTATTTTAGGGTTTTAAGTATGCAAACATTATTGCAATCAGAGTTTTCCAATCGACTTTCTTGATGCCCAGGGTTGGAATAATAGCCTCTTGATGAAATGATAGTTACTGAGATATGTTTTGATATTCGTGTTAAGACAATTGTGTAATTTTTTTTTTTTTTTTGATTAACAGAAGAAAATTGAATTATTACTGTATTCAATGAATACGTGTGAAAACAAAATTTAGGAGAGTGCATAAGGTTCACTACTTTTTTAAACAATTGGATTTTGGTATTTTACATAACACGTGAGAATAAAATCCATAAAAAACTTATTTAATGTTTGACTTAGCTCTTGTTTTACGTAGGATCTTGAAAAAGTCGGATACCTTTTCATCTGACATACACAAGCTATTCTATCATTTGTTTTTTTTAAACTGGTAAATTTTAAGATCACTGATAGATTACTGGAGTATCATTGTGTCATCAGCAGTATCACACCATCATATCTACTACCAAATCACCAGTTCTAATGTAAACTTAATATTTTTAGAAAACCTCCTTGTATGATTCGAACCCAGAACCATTCGACTCCTGAGTCTTATCCCATCACCAAAATACCGCTAGATTGTAACGTACAAGAGACTATTTCCCCGTAAAACAACATTAGACTGTTGACCTCTTTCCCATAAATATATTTCAGTTCTGGAAGCGAAGTGAATGTACAAACCATCGGTTTCTCATTCTCACACATGACCACCGACGCGACGCCGGAGATTTTCATCTCCAGGAAGAACCGGAATGCCACCGGAATTCGAGATCCGATGATGCTCAATTCCATCCCTAAATCGACGCCGGCAAAAGTCTCGGTTCTGTATTACCTCACACGAAACGGTCACATTGAACATCCGCATCTCATCGATGTTCCTCGTTCCTCTCTCGACGGCCTCTATCTCAGAGGTAATCATTCACATAATCATATGAATTTTAACGATTTCATGTAAAAACTGTTTGTTTTATACTGATTTTTGGCAGATGTTATCAACACCTTGAACAATCACAGAGGAAAAGGAATGGCAAACATGTATTCCTGGTCATTCAAACGGTATAATTAATAGAAGATCAAAACGTACCAAAATTTCTGTTTTCTGTTGATTTGATTTGAAATTTCATGATCAGGAGCTACAAAAACGGATACGTATGGCATGATCTATCAGCAGACGACTTGATTCAAGTCCCAAACGGTCATGATTACGTGCTTAAAGGCTCAGAGCTTCTTCAAACACATCCACCGGAGACGAATCACTCCGGCGACGATTGTAGCGCTGCTGCTGCTGCGTCGGTGATTAGACGACGACGGAATCAGTCATGGAGTTCGTTTGATAATCCGCAAGAGTACATGGTTGTCAAGTGCGAATCAAGCAGAGAACTGGCGGCGACTCAGACGGTGAGTCTGCCGTCGCCACCGCCTTCCAATTCGAGCTCGGAGGAGGTGAGCGTGAGGGCGACGGTGGAGGATCAGCATGATGGTAGTGGAAGGAAGAAAGCTTCACAGGTCCTGATGCATCTGATTGCATGTGGAGGGTTGAAGATGCAAGCAGGTTAAAGGTAACACTGAATCAATAATAATAAAATTATAAAATGTAAACTACTGTTTTGTATATTCGATATTTGTTATTATTATTATAATTATATATATATATATATATATATATATATATATATATATATATATATATTAACGAAGAAAATTGTAAAATGCAATTAGAATAGCTTAAATTACAAGTCTTAATGCATTCAATTTTGTTTGTACAGGCTCCTTTTGCTTTAGACTATTATAACTCATTGAACTCTTTTTCCACCGAAATTTTCTGCCACGTTTACAAGTTACTGAAAACCTTAAAACCCTATATTGGTCAACACATTGAAACAACTGTGAGAGGAGAATAAACAGGGTGTGAGAGAGGAGAAAGCGGGAAACGGAAGCCGTAGAGGGCCATAATTTGTCCCGTCGTGAGAGGGGGCGATGTTCCCGCTGACCCCCGCTCAAAAAGCTAGCCCCATGGCCCTGCGGCTCTTCCATATATGCCTATGTGAGGCTTAGTCTAAAAAATGGAGAGAGAAAAAGAGGAGCTAATTATTTATACACTCAATTTTTTTATTTTCATACCACACTTAATACTATACGTCTCAACAAACCAGACCACGTCTTCTTAAAACCCAACAAAATACTTTATGCTCCCCATCTGTTATGAACCCAGCTCTATCAGAGCCCCATACTTCAGCTCAAGAAAAGCCAATAAGGAAAAGTGAAAGGACTAAAGAGCAACCAAAGAAATTCACAGATTACATCATGTGCGCCACATCAGATTCTGGCTAACAGAATTAGTTGAGACCTTCTATTTAAAGTAATTATTATTAGAATGATGGTAGATAAATTTTATGTAAGATCTTATGATCATTC
This sequence comes from Mikania micrantha, assembly GCA_009363875.1. NCBI lineage: Eukaryota > Viridiplantae > Streptophyta > Magnoliopsida > Asterales > Asteraceae > Mikania > Mikania micrantha. Next base: position 96,833,315 of record CM018691.1, read on the forward strand.
CCTTCCCATCCCCTTTCTGTAATCCTTCCATCTATAATTCTCTATCAATACAATCCTCTAAGCTTCAACAATTGAGTTTGTTCATTACAATTGGTGCTTTCATCATCCTCTGCATAGATGGCAGATGGTACACGAGCTCGCATAATGGAAGAATCTATCAAAGTCGTTCAAGAAGATCAGAAGGTCATGCGCCAAGAATTAAATGCGGTGGTGGTTGCTATGACATCTCTACAATCATCCATCAATGAGCTGATTAAACGTACCGAATCGAGATCAGGGAAGAAACCTATTGGATCCAACCGCGGTCATGACAGCGATGGTGTGGGTGTTCTCGGTCGTCATAAACCGGCGCCGGTCTATTTAGCTCGATTTAATGGGGAACATGCTGAACGATGGGTAGCCCAAGCGAATCGCTACTTTGAATTTTACAATATTGCGGAATCAGATCGATTAGCCATTTCCTCCTTCTACTTAGATGATGCCGCCGCTGATTGGTATGACTGGCTCCAACGCCAGAAGCAAATTTCCACATGGGAGGTGTTCACGACCTCCCTTACTAAACGTTTTCGTTCGATTGATCTCGAGGAACCTGAAGGATTGTTGGCGAAATTGGTGCAGACAACAACAGTTGCTGATTATCGTTCCCAATTTGAAGCTATTTCCAATCGTACTATTCCGTTACCAGTGGAATTTCTGATCTCTTGTTGGATCTCAGGATTACGTTCTGATATCAAACAATCAGTTATTTGCCACCAGCCCAAAACCCTAGAAGATGCCATGGATAAAGCCCAACTCCATGAGCACAGGATCCAGTTTGAACGTGGCCTAGGCCGTGTCACGTTGGGCTCCTCTAAGCCCATTTTGCCAACTCCTAAACAACCGCCCTTAGATGCCAAATCCCTGGTATCATCTTCTGCCAAATCCATTACCGCTGCTCCGACGGCGCCCAAGGTGGGTTTTCGTCGCCTCACTCCGACGGAAATAGCTCAAAAAAGGGCACAAGGATTATGTTACAGATGTGATGAAAAGTATACATGGGATCACAAATGCAAGTCCGCTCCCCAACTTCTTTTCTTTGATGAAGATGCACCAACGGTGGAGACCAATTCACACGAATCAGCAACAGATGGTACTGATGCCAACCTAGCCGAAAAATTGCAACTAGAAGAAGTACAGCTTCAATATGCTATTTCTTATAACGCCTTGTCCGGGGGCTGTTCCTCTACTACGTTGCGATTCACGGGATCTGTACAAGGTAAACCGGTGCAAGTTCTTTTGGATGGGGGTAGTACCCATTGTTTTGTCCAAACCAGAATTGCTAATTTCCTAAATTTTCCTATTGAGTCCATTGTTCCTTTCTCTGTGTTGGTTGGTAGTGGGGAACATCTACCATGTTCTGGGGTCGCTCGTAATGTCCAATTAATTATTCAAGGGTTTACTATTGTTGTTGATTTCTTTGTGCTACCATTGCAAGGTTGGGATATGGTCTTGGGGGTATCTTGGTTAGCCACTTTGGGACCGGTCATTACGGATTATTCTAAATCCCTCTTTCAATTCACTCTTAATGGGCAACAGGTTCAATGGCAAGGGGATATTCCTACCGTTCAAGGAATTCAATTTCATGGGTTCCAACATTTATTACATACTGATTCCATTTGTCAGTTATATCATTTAACTTTGCTTCCTCCTGATCAATCCACGCCTACTTACCCACCCGATTTACAATCTCTTTTGCACCATTTTGCGGGCGTTTTTCAAGCCCCAACCGGTCTACCGCCTACTCGTTCACAGGACCATCACATTGACCTTCTTCCTAACAGCTCGCCAGTATCTATTAGGCCTTATAGATACCCACATTTTCAGAAACAGGAAATTGAGAGGTTGGTTAATGATATGCTTCAACAAGGTATCATTCGACCAAGCATAAGTGCTTTTTCCTCTCCGGTCTTACTTGTACGGAAAAAAGACGGTACGTGGCGATTTTGTGTTGATTATCGCGCTCTAAATAGTATTACAGTTAAAGACCGTTTTCCTATTCCTTCCATTGATGAGCTATTTGACGAACTACATGATGCTCAATTTTTTTCTAAACTGGATTTGTTGGCCGGGTATCATCAGATCCGCATTGCTCATGGTGATGCCTTGAAAACTGCGTTTCGCACCCATGACGGACACTATGAGTTCTTAGTGATGCCCTTTGGACTCACAAACGCCCCATCCACTTTTCAACGTCTCATGAATGATGTGTTCCGGCCATTTCTAAGACGTTTTGTGTTGGTTTTTTTTGATGATATCTTAGTCTATAGCAAAAATTGGTCCGATCATTTACACCACCTTTCCCTCATTTTACAACTTTTGTTGGATCATCAGTTAGTGGCAAAACTCTCCAAATGCACCTTTGGCCAGACTCAAGTTTCTTATTTGGGTCATATCATATCCTCCCATGGCGTGGCAGTAGATCCCGATAAAATTAAGTCCATCCAACAGTGGCCTATACCCAAAAATGTTAAACAGGTTCGAAGTTTTTTAGGCCTCACTGGGTACTATCGACGTTTTATCAAGAATTATGCTTCGATAGCCGGACCTCTCACGGATCTTTTACGCAAAGATGCCTTTTCTTGGAATGAAACATCCCTGAGTGCCTTTAATAACCTCAAAAACCTTTTGAGTTCCAGTCCTATTCTTCGTCTTCCTGATTTTGCTAAACCATTCACTGTTGAGACTGATGCTTCCGGTTCGGGTATAGGGGCAGTGTTATCCTAAGGCGGTCATCCTCTCGCTTATTTCAGTAAAAAGTTATGCCCTCGCATGCAACAAGCCTCAACATACCATCGGGAAATGTACGCCATTACTCAAGCCATTGCTAAATGGCGTCAGTACTTATTGGGCCATAAGTTTACTATCCTCACTGACCAACAGTCACTTAAAAGGCTTCAAGACCAAGTCATCCAAACCCCCGAACAACAAAAATGGCTAGGTAAGTTGTTGGGATATGATTTTGACATTGTTTATCGAGCCGGGAAACAAAACACAGCTGCAGATGCATTGTCCAGGGTTCCTTCGGGTCACCTCATGGCAATTTCAGCCCCAATTCCGACTCTCTTACATGATTTAACAGCAGCTGCTTAGTCTGACCTTGAATTGACTTCACTATACCAACGAGTGCAAGCAGATCCTACTACTTTTTCAGACTATTCACTTCACAATGGCCTCCTTCTCTTCAAGGGTCGTTTGGTTGTTCCATCAGACACTGCCCTACGCCAACAATTACTTGTTGAATATCATTCAACCCATCTTGGGGGTCATTCGGGCATTACGCGTACTTATCAACGATTAGCAGCAACCTTCTATTGGAAAAATATGAAGTCGGATGTGACTGCCTTTATTGCACGTTGTCAGGTATGTCAGCAAACAAAAGCCTCTTGCTTGTCTCCTGGTGGTCTTCTTCAACCACTTCCTATCCCCAATATGGTATTTGAGGATATTGCAATGGATTTTATCACTTGTTTACCTAATTCCCAAGGTAAAAATGTTATTATGGTCGTAGTGGATCGACTCTCTAAATATGGTCACTTTATTGCTTTACCTTCTAACTTTACTAGTTTGACGGTTGCTAAAGCTTTTGTTGCTGAAATTGTAAGGTTGCATGGCACCCCACTTTCTATCGTTACAGATCGTGACACTAGATTCATGACTGCTTTTTGGAAAGACATGCATCAACTCCATGGCACTACATTGAAATTCAGCACCGCATATCACCCGCAAACCGATGGTCAATCCGAAGCTCTTAATCGATGTGTGGAAATGTATTTACGATGTTTTGTAGCTACTCAACCTCATAAGTGGGTTCAATTCTTACCATGGGCGGAATTCTGGTACAACACTTCTTACCAAACTTCTTCTCAGATGACCCCTTTCGAAATTCTGTATGGGCGCAAACCGCCAACTCTTACTCGTTATATTAGGGGTTCCACTTCCAACCCCACTCTTGAAGATCAGTTTTTAGAACGTGATACCATTTTATCCACTCTCAAAATCAATCTGGCCAAAGCACAAAGTCGTATGAAGCTGGCAGCGGATAAAACTCGGAGGCAAGTTCATTTTGCTATCAACGAGTGGGTCTTTGTCAAGTTACAACCATATCGGCAGGGATCAGTTCGGTTACAACGTCACAACAAACTTGGGCATCGTTATTTTGGTCCCTACCGGGTACTGGAAAAGATTGGAGAGGTTGCCTATAAACTAGAATTGCCAGCCACAGCTCGCATACACCCTGTTTTTCACGTTTCATTGCTGCGGAAATGTATGGGCACACCTACTACTCAAGTCACACCCCTGCATTTAGTGGATGACACTTCCACTATGATTCTTCAACCACAGTCCATTCTCCAGACCAGAACCGTGTCAAAAGGTGGCCAGCAACGTCATCAGAGCTTAGTTCAATGGGAAAGTCTACCGGATACTGAAGCGACTTGGGAAGACACCTCTCAGTTGCGTCAACAATTTCCTAAATTTCACCTTGAGGACAAGGTGAGTGCAAAAGGGGTAGGTATTGTTATGAACCCAGCTCTATCAGAGCCCCATACTTCAGCTCAAGAAAAGCCAATAAGGAAAAGTGAAAGGACTAAAGAGCAACCAAAGAAATTCACAGATTACATCATGTGCGCCACATCAGATTCTGGCTAACAGAATTAGTTGAGACCTTCTATTTAAAGTAATTATTATTAGAATGATGGTAGAGAAATTTTATGTAAGATCTTATGATCATTCCCTTCCCATCCCCTTTCTGTAATCCTTCCATCTATAATTCTCTATCAATACAATCCTCTAAGCTTCAATAATTGAGTTTGTTCATTACACCATCTAAACCAAGTTTTCTATTAAAAAAAAAAAACGGGTTTAATTTGTATCAACTAGACCAGACCACGTCTTCTTAACTTTCATGTATAAATTTCTCTTTAGAACACTCAACCATGAATAGTGTTGTGTGAAATTCTTTAAATTCTAAAGTTTTATGTGATCACAAAGAAGATATTTGTTTTTAAAAAAAATTACATATTGATAATAATGCTACAATTTAAATTGTTGATTATCATATCTTGTATGACAAGACCAAACATTAGGGAAAATTACCAATTTGATCAATGTTGACCAAAGAATTACCAAAATGATCACACAAATTCCGGCGTCTAAGACTCCCATTTAGATGCCCCTTTAGACGCCCATTTTGTGTACTTTTTTACAACATACGGGCCCACATGTTGGCGGCTTTGTCGGGGTGTCTAAAACTCCTTTTCTACCGGACTTAGACACCTTTAGACGCCATTTTTCTGTAATTATTGTAAACATACGGGCCCACATGTCGGCGGCTTTGTCAGGGTCTCTAAATGGTGTCTAAGACCCCTTTTCTACCGGCGTCTTAAGACGCATGTAGACGCCCGATTTAGATGCCGGCTTAAATCTCACTGGTGGCTTGGTTCGATCGGCTTGGCGGCGTTTTAAAGCCCTTAAAGAGGCGTCTTTAGACGCCCGTTCCAGAAGCGTCTTTAGACTCCAAAGCGACGTCTTTAGACGCCGGTTCTGAATTGATGTGACATTCCCTGATTTGAGTGATTTGACGACTTAAAGATGTCAGAATTGGTGTATTTTAGACTCCAAAGGGACGTCTTCGACGCCGCTTCTGGATGGATTTGACTCTCTCTGATTTGACTGATTTGACGGCTTAAAGCTGTCAGAATGGGTGTCTTTTAGACTCCAAAGGAACGTCTTAGATGCCGCTTCCGGATGGATTTGACTGACATGATTAATACCTACCATATTTATTACCTTGTTTGAATCGAATTTTTTTTTTCCGGTTTATTTTTTTGTTTTTATCCTGCTATATATTATAACATGTGGTCCATACGTGTCTTTTATTCAGATATTAGTTGTCTTTTTTCACACTTATTTTTTTCTTACTATTTTTAACAATGTCTGTTAATGTTGTTATATTTTCTGGTGGCAAATGGGAGTTCGTAAACGGTACTATAGAGTATGTTCCTTTTGACTGTTTTTGACGTGTTTGCGTGCTCGAAACGTCCTTTCGTTTTGGTATATTTATCGATTTACTTTGTGAACGATGTACTTTATAAAATATATCACGCGTATCATATAAAATGTCCACTTTTACTGATCCAATAGATATTTTGGATGATAATGATTTATCTTTTTTCTTTAATGTTGTTCAAAATAATCCATTTGAAATGTTTAAACTATATGTCATTGAAGAACAAGGTGTCGGTTCGTTTGGTCTAAAACCTGTTATAGGATCTAATGAAATTCCTATATCTTTGGGTTCATCAGCTGGGATTCCTGTTTATGGTTTTGAGGAAAAAAACAATTTCTTTGGTTTTGATTTAAACAATCCTCCTCCTGTTGAACATGACGATTTTGATTTTTCGAAAAAACAACAATATTTTGAGCCTTTTCCTGAGTCAATTCCAAAGAATATTAAGAAAGGTGATGAAGTTCATGTAGGTATGTTTTTTAAAGACAAAGAATCGTTACAAGTGGCTATTGGGAAATTGTCTATTGAACAATGTTTTAATTTTAAAGTTGAGCAATCAAACAAAAAAAGGTTTGAGGCATCGTGTTGTGATCCAAATTGTGGTTGGCGTTGTAACATCACTGTACTTTCAGTTGTCCGTACATATGTACGACTCTACTGTTACGACCTAATGTGTTAATTATTAATGATTATGAATTATTGACTATCATTACTGATATTATTATGACTTGGTATACATATTGAAAACATATTATGACATGCATAAACCATGGTGAGTTTAGTTGAAACTCAACCAAACAGAGCCAAAGAGTTTATCGCAAATACATCTCGGATGATTATGGATACTGGTATGGAATGGAATGGGATTGGGAGTTGGTTATGTTTTGGTTGCTAAACATAGTCAAGGACACATGATCATGGTTTATCGAAATAGCGGTGGGATGGTGTTGGGGAGGTTGCGACCTACGCCTGCATATGCCCTATACATATGCATATTTCGGTCTATTATGGATGTGTCAGTGATATGGTTTAGTGGGGTTTGGATTGGGATTGACAATATTAAGGTTAATAAAATAAAGGGGAGTTTTAATAAAAACAATTACGCGATGGTGAGGTTACGAACATAAATAAAACACGAATATTAATTCAGAAATATTAACTTGATAAATGTATTCGCGTGGGTGATGATTCACACGAATATAATTATTGAGAATAATATTTTGGACCGATATTCCATAAATCGTAAATCGAATCGAAATACGATACGAGCGTTGGATTCGCAAAGATGACGATCTTTACGAATGCGTACGTAAGTAACTCGTTTCGACGGGATAACAAAATAATATCCAACGATATTAAATTAATAAATGAAAACTGAAAATATTTATTAGGAATCACAACCTAAAACGAAACCGAACAAATCGTATTAAATTAAATAAATAATTTAACAAAAATTAAAACGAAAATGTTTTACGAAACAATTTTATTGAAATCGTTTTATGAAACAATATTAGTTAAAATCATTTTATCTAAAAAGGTAATATAATTATTTAAACATCTTATGTTTAAATATCTAGTCACGAGAAAACCGAGCATGTTATTACATTTTACGCGAAATAAACGAGACCGATCACGCGGTGTTAAAACGAGGTATAAAGGGGATGAAAGACTTCATCTTCTTCATTCCTCAAGCTTCTACTCTCTCTCTAACTTCTAATTTTCGTCACCACTTTCTCTCTCTAACTTCTCTCTACGATATCTTCCTCGTTTCTCAACGAATTTTCGAGATCTTGGCGCCTACGCGTTCGTGAGACCGAGGAGAACAAGAAAGTACGAAGAAATCTCACGTTTGGGCGACATATTGAGGTAAATCTGAGTTTTATATTCGGTTTTGTTGTTGGGTTGAGAACCTTAAAAACTATTGTGAATATAACTGGTTTCATCACTTGTAAAAACCCTAAAAATGTGTGTGTTGGAGTATAAGGCATGGGAATAGTAGTTTCGAACCTGCATTGATTAATGGCCGAGAAGGAAGACGACGAACAGGTTCGGCTAAGGGGGAGGACACAGATGGGCGAACCCTAAGGGAGCCGACAGAACCTTTTTCCCACACGAACCCTAGGCAGCAAGGCATGTATCCGGCGAACCTCTAGGGTCACGAACCTCTAGGGTCCCGAACCTCTCCTTTTTAGCCGAAGCTTGTGGTGGGGCGAACCTGGAGCATGGCGCTGAACCTTATCATGTTAGGCGAATCTGTTTCAGCCGAACCACCAGGGTGTGGCCGAACCTTAAGGGAGCCGAACCCTTGGGCTGTTGGGACCAGAGAAAGCAGCGAACCTTGCTTCCAACATAAGCAGCTACCTCAGCCGAACCTAGCCCCAACTATATGAACCTATAACTACCGAACCTAAGTGGGAGAACAAGTATAGCAGCCGAACCATTTCAAGGGCCGAACCTAGGGGCTGAAGTTACTACAACTTGGCCGAACCTTTGGGAGGCAAAGCTGATAGCGAACCTTGGATCAACACACTCTTGGCCGAACCCTAATAACCTAGCCGAACCCATGAGCCGAACCTAAGGGGAAAAATTAGAATAGGTTCGCTGGTTATGGCTAAAAGAACATAGGAATTAACTAGGGTTAATGGGTAGCCAAAGACCATTGGGAATTCAAATGATATATAATACATGCATGAGAAATCAAAGCCACCACCTTTTATTTAAACACATAAATTAAAGTATGAGATTTTTAATTGATAAAAATAATTGATGGGGATAAGTTAAACATGACTTCTTTAAACTTAAAAATGGGTTTTGAATAACTTAAATTGTGGTAAAGTTAAGTAGTCATGCATGCATGCAACTATGAATGGAAATACATAAGCTTATAAGAGATAAAGCCTTTACAACTTATATAACCTTGATACATTAATTGAAAGATCATCATACGTAAGATAATTCACACTAATGAATTTGAATTATCTTTATGTGATGATAATTAATAAAATCTTAAGTGAAACAACTTAACTTAGATTAAATTAACTAGGTTAATGAATACTTGAGACTTTAAAAATGAACATGTATAGACACCTAATGACCATGAAATATATATACTCATGAACATAAATACACGATGAATACATGTTGTTGAGTTGTTTTGAGTTTACATACGCGAGCGCGCATTCTACACAAACACTGATTCTAAGGACTCAGGTGAGTTCTCATAACCTCCCTTTTAAACTGTTTTGTTTTAAAACTCGGAGTGAAACATGTATACCAATTTTAAATATTATTTTGATAACACATGGATGATACCTGTTTATCAATATGATATTCATATTATGGAATTATCATTATTTATGGATTATCACTTATTATCATATATCCGTGTAACATTGTCATTGACTTCGGTCAATAACAAAGATTACATGTATTGCCACTTGGATTATCACAACTCCATGAATCGTTGCCTTTGACTTCGGTTAATTGCTTTGATCTCATGTATTGTCACGTGGGTTGCTTCCACTCCATGGAGAATGTCTTTAACTTATGTTAATTACATAAATTCCATGTATGGTCACATATACTATTTGAGAATATTTATTGTTTGTGATTGGTTGAATGGATTGTGGTTGATTATCTATGATTGTCTATGATTATATGAGATATGTGACTAAGTGTTTGTTTAGGTGTTTGACTGTTTTGTTGGGATATGTGTTGGATTTTCACGCAGGTACTCTTGTGGATTTTCTCAGAATGACCATAAGCTTTTATACCCATTTTAATCAAAAATTTTTATAAAACCTTTTTAAACATAAACTTTTATACTCATTTTATAAAATACTTTTAAGTATAAAAACTTATGATTACTCACCAACTACTTTGTAGTTGACACTTGATTTTCTTACATGTTTCAGGTAATGAAGACAAGTAGGTTGAGGAGGATGATCTCTTCTATTTTGGACATCATCACATAGGATTCTTGGACTTAGCTAATTAACTGAAATTCTGGCGATTAGAGTTTAGTTAGTTTAGCTAAATCTTTTGTGTAATTGATGTATTTAATTCATGATGAACATGATTTTTGTGTAAACATTTATTTGGTTTGATTGATATGTGATGGTATATATTTAGATGCCCACGAGCTTTTGAACAATCTACACATCCCTCGTGGCATCCCGACGTTTACGCCATCGGTCGGGGTGTTACAGGCGTATTAGGGCATACGCTTATGGTGATTCTACCACATTTCACGTCCGATATTTTGTACAACAACATACGTGTTCCAAGACCCAGATGTATCCTCATATGAGAAATGCTAATAAGAAGGTTATCGGTTCGATAATTAAGGACAAACTTAAAGATGTCCAACGTGTTTGTAGAGGCAAAGAGATACAAAAAGACATTAATTCTCAGTTTCCTGTTCATATAACATATCATTAGGCTTGGCGAGCTAAAGCATTTTGCTTACAAAATTTGACGGGATCATCCGCTAATGATTCGTTTGTTGAATTGTCAGCTTATTTTCATAACCTGAAAAAAGCAAATCCTTTATCCGTTACAGACATTCAGACCAATGATATGTGTCATTTTGAAATGTGTTTTGTAGCCCTCGGTGTTTCGGTAATCATTTAATTTAATAACTTTTTTGTTTTTATATTTATACAAATTTTATAACAGTTTGGCATTTTAATGTTAATTTGGCCCTTTTGACCTTTTTGCAGATTGAAAGTTTTGTCAACTATTTGCGACCAGTTATCATTATTGATGCTGCTCATCTAAAAGGGGACTTTAAAGGTTGTATGTTTCTTGCGGTTGGTATGGATGGAGATAATAAAAATTTTCCAGTGGCTTACAGCATTGGAAAAATGGAGAATGCGGAATGCTGGACTTATTTTTTATCAAAACTTTCAGAGTCCATAGGTGAAAAGGAAGAGTTGACGATAATTTCAGATCGAGCTGCGTCTATTGACGTGGCAATTAGGCGAGTTTTTCCGCAAGCACATCATGGGTTATGTTGTCGTCATCTTTTGATGAACCTTCGTGGAAAAGGATTAAATAAGGAAACACGATAGATTGTTTTGGAAAACATGTAAGGCCTATACAGCTGGAGAATTTCAATACTATTTCAACGCGTTATGTGAAGCTGTTCCGATGGTACGTGAAACCCTTACAAGTATTGGTTTTGAAAAATGGTCCCGAGCGCACTTTAAGGGTAAAAGGTACGCTTTTATGACCTCCAACGGTGCAGAGTCCATCAATGCATTGACAAAAAATTCTCGAAAGTTGCCTATAACCGAACTTTTGGAATATTTTCGTGCAATAATCCAAGACTGGTATTATAGGCGTCGTAAAATTGGAGGTATATTTTACTTAATTTGTAATTATAGCGCCAAAAAATTAATAATTTTTTTTAATTTTATGTAGTTTTGTAATTAGATGCAAACAAGCATGATTTAACCAGCTGGGTAGAAAATAAAATTCATTATAGGATTAAAAAATCTATTACATGGAAAGCAAATGGTATCGATGAATTCCGTTTTGAAGTTGTGGGAGGCCTTAAAAAATGCATTGACAATTTATCCAATCACACATGTACATGTAGACAGTATCAATTATCCGGTTTACCATGTGGTCATGTGATTTGTGTATCTTGATATCTGAGACAAATTACTTGTAGTGGATTGGCTCAACCTTGGTTTGGAAACCTTCTCTACAAGTCAACTTATGAAGGGGTTGTGAATCCGCTTCCAGATTAATGTAATTGGGAGATACCAGAGGACTTAATGATTGTTAGACCACCGCACATGGACAAACGACAAGCTGGTCGTCCCCGTGAAGTTAAGCGCATACCATCTCAGGGGGAGGAAATAAAAACCACAAGATGTAGTAGGTGTCAACAAGCTGGTCATCATCGTGCTAAATGTTTACAGCCACTGCCGTTACAAACAGGATCGTCATCAAAATCTGTGTCACGTTCCAAAAATAAGAAACCACCGGCTACAACAAATGTTGAAGACAAAGATTTCAGCCGGTTTGTTTACAATGCGACAACTCAACACTTTGAGTATAATTTAGATGATTTTTAGTTTATTTGTATTAAACAATGAATTTTAGTTATTTTAATTAGTTAATTATTAATGTTCCAACCAACTCATCCCCCCTATAAATTCCCATCCACTCATTATAAATTTTGGCCACACACACTTAATTTTTTTAAAATGAGTGATGAATATTACTCGCAGCCTGCTCCAAAATCTTCTGCTTGGATTCTCAACAAATTTCGTTCAAGACCATCTAATACCGGTCCTTCTTCTAATAATGAAATCCCACCTGAAATCCCAAACCCACCTAAAAACTCAACAGTTGACAACAATTTATCGGGTCGGTAAAGAAGCTGGGCGATTCCAGACGACGAGTGTGATAATTGGTCTGAAGATGTCATTGAGTTTTTAAAGCATGGAGACACCCCTTTCTGTTATTCTGCTGTATTCTTTCGTGACGTGAAACTTGATAAACTTTTTTGGGGTACTTTATTAGGAGAAAGGAATTATGGACGGCTGAATGAAGTGGTAACGGTAATTATAATTTTTTTTTATTTTTTGATGTAATGGTTTTTTTATGAATTAAAATCTTTCACAGCATGTTGAAGGTGGGACCGGAAGACTCATGACTTGGCGTCGGCAAGAGATGGAAAAAAAATCCTTCAAATGATTTTCGTTGGAGCATTTTACCCCCCCCCCCCCCCAATTTTTTGATGTTTTGGTATCTTCTATTACCAAAAATGCACTTTGTTATGGAAATGGAAAGATGAGACCGTATCCGTCGTTTTTTGATGTTGATTATGTTTTTATTCCATTGTGTATTAAAAATCAAGAATGGTCCCTTGTCCGAGTAGATTTACGCAACATGAGTATGGTATGTTATTGTATTGAAAGTGAAAGTTTTGGTGGAGACAAATATAGGTCATTTGTTCTCCCAAAATTGAAGCAGATGGGGGTGTACTTAAGTGTTTTGTTGGTGAACATGTGTTTTTGGAAAAAGACACGTCAGCCAGAAGGATACTTAATTTTTGAAGTGAATGATGATTTTGCTCAAACTGATGTTAGTCTTGCAGCAGATGAGGGATTGTATGTGTGTATGCTAATAGAACATCTGGTGACCGGTAAACCTATCAATGCCTCCGGTGATTTAAAATTAGAGCTTAAAAAATACAGACGTTTTATGGCTGATTTGATGTACTTTTGGCGTATATTACCTCGTTAGTTCTTTTATCTGTATCGGAAGGTTTATTTTGTTAAAGAATTGGTGGCTGAAATGTGTTTCTTGCTAGGCAGTCTTTATCCAAAACATATGACTCATTTTAATTTAAATTTATGAACTTTTTTTTTGAATAATGGGGCTGCAAAGAGGCCACGAAGGACAACAATGGAACATAGTAGAATACATAGAGTACAACGACGACAAAAGATGACGATACATACCACAATCCAAATTGATAATAATAAACACTGAATTTTGCATATGATATCTTGATGGTTATAAAACTCAAAAATTTAGAGAATAAACTTATGAATGCCCAGCTGCAAAAATTAAGACAATAAACTTATGAATGCCATGCTGAATTTTGCATTTGATATCATGACTTCATGACCTGTGCACATCAGAACATACTATTAGCACAAGATATAAAGCCAATTCTCACAACATTTTAAAAAAAATTACGGCAGGTCAAGGTTTGACCTGAACTGACCATGTACATTACCCAGACCATTTTGCCACCTCCATTTTTCATTGTCAATTCTGAACCACTATAAGATCGAGAAAGAGAAAAAAAAGGGAAAATTATCGGCGTTGGGTTTCGGATAAGGTCTTAAAATTTTCAAATTCAAACAACCCGATCCGAATAACCCGAATAAACCGTTATCCGATCCGATGAACACCCCTACCCTAGGCGGCCTAGTCAGTTTTTTTGACTTTATTCGAGTAAAGAGAGACCATATCTGTTTCGGGTAAAAATTAACAAGTATAATTTTTAGCAAAACCGAATTAGTTTAGTGGGGTATTGTGCTTTACAATCAAGAAAATAGTTTATAAGCAAAATGCAATAAATATATCCCTGAGGATCCCTAGGGATATTTCAGAATATATAACGAGATAAATAGCTTACACATGAGATTTATACGAGGAAAAGCCCTTAATCCCTTAGGATTGCCGGCATAAAAACCTCGGGAGGTGACAATCGTCACTCTACCTAGTTAATATTAAAACAACAAAATAAAGTTACAATACAAGAGCGCAATTGATCGATCACTAAGTGTTGAAAGCTCTGAATCTTGCGAATATGAACAAGAAATAAACAGAAGTCAGTTAAGTGAGTTGTGTGTGTTCCTAGATTGATGTTGCCTCAATTTATAATAAAAACGATACAATGATGGTCAAAGGTTGTTCCTTATTATTCGGTCCAGTCACCAATCATGCGCCAACTGATCATTAGTGAACGTTATCAGTTTCTTCATGTAATCCACGTTCTTCTCCACATTCCGGGTAAATAGGCATATTTGTTGCTTATAATCTGTTGACTCATTTCAAACGTTAATAGCACGTGTTGAATAAAATAATAATAATAAATTATAAACTATCATTATTTATTATTCAAGTCATCAGATCATATATATTCATATATGCAAATATTCCCAATTATCCCGAAATATCCCGTATCCCGAATTATTCCGAATTATAAGGATAAATTTTTACAAGTATAACAATTGCCCCCAAATTCTTATTACCGCTTCAATTGGTGGTAAGAATTTGAAAATAACCGTTTTTTTGGCTCTTTGATTCAAATTTTGAATTTTAAACGTGATGTGACTGTTGTCAGGACATTTATGAATATGGCGGTTTCCCACATATTCCAGCCGTTTTCGCAGGATATAATGATCACATCTCTTTCATTTGATGCCATCATCTTCTACAGGATCTTGCTGTAAGTTTCTTTCATTCTCTCCTTCAATTTTTAATTTCTTTTTTCTGAAAATGTCCGGATCATCATCTTCTTCCGATTTCAACTCAAACGATTTTACCGATCAAAATATTCTGACCCTGAATCGTCAAAATAGAAATGTTTTTAATGATGATAGAGTTGAACTATTGCGACTCTCAAAAACCTTTCCTGATGAAACTGTTTTTCATCCTTTTTCTGAAAATCTTAAGACTGACCACGTTTCTCCCACTTGGATATGTTTTCCGGAATATCCATTTACTTTGGGTTTGAAATTTCCTTTCCCCGATCTTATCTTTGATTTTTTCTTAACCACCAAACTCTCTTTTCCCCAACTTATGCCTATGGGATGGTGCCTTCTCTACACCCTTGACCAACTAAACCATCACTTTGGTTTAGAGATTGGTATCCCTGAAATATCCCTGATGTACCAACTCAGAACCCACTGGTCATCCCAGTTCGTTCTTCAGAGACGGAGTGGGGCTCCTGTCTTAGTTTCAGGGATCACTATGAATGAGGATGAGTGGAGAAATAAATTCTTTTTTGTGAAAAGAAGATCTATTCCTCATGGGGAAGTTCTTCCTCTCAAATGGGTGGAGAAGGGTACGACGTTCTTAGGATTTTCTTTGCTAATTAAAATTTGTTATTGTGTAATTTTATTTATTACGTTTTTATTTTTTGCACGTCCTAAGTTTGAATCACTTGTATCAGAAGAAGAAGAAAGTAGGAACAAGATTCGTTCCTTGTTGCAGATTGACTAGCAATACAGAAAGTTTGGTGCTAATCTAGAAGCAGCTACTCCAATGGCCTCAGGTATATTTAAAATATTTCAATATTCTGAAATATTCTTATTTATTTCTAATTGTTCTGACATATTTCGCAGAATCAACATTCAACCTTGAAGACCTTGACACCTTCTTTGCCGTGAAATAGGGGAAAACCAGTCCTGTTGCCCCCAAGTCGCATGCCATGACTACCCGTTCCTCAAAGACTACCAAGAAACGAAAAGGGGTAGATACTGTGGACCTTGAAGAGCCATCTGATCTGTCCATTCCTGATCTTCTGAAAAAGGTATATTAAATACTCTGTCTATTTGCGTAATATCCCTATATATTCTGAATGATTCCTATTGTTGTAGGTCTCTGCTAAGTACATCTTTGAGAAAGAACAAACTGAAAAGCAGATGGAGGACCTGGAAGATTAGAAGAAAATCTTCACAGCCAAAGCCGGTCATTACGAGAAGGAGTTAGCCAAGGTCAAGAAACAGATGAAGGACATGGAAGCCACTCACAAGCTCCAGTTCAAAGAACATATTGATGGAGCCAAGAAGTCTGCTGCCATTGCTGTGTTATGGGCCAAAATCCAATTGCTGAATCAGGCCAAGACTGAAGGTGTGGATTCCCTGGCAAAGAATATGAAGGAATGGGGCGAGATATTGGCGACCCTGGCAGGTGACAAGGCTGAAGCTTCTGTGGAAGTAAACAAGGCTGGTGAGGTGGGTGAGACCAACAAGGCAGGTGACGTGGAGGTGACAGGTGGGGAGGCTGGAGTGGTTGAGCAGGAGGCGATGATGGGCGATGATGACAATGATGCGAAGGTCTGAGCCCATCTTTTTTAGTATTTTGTGGTTCTTTAATTATGGTGTAATGCTGTTCAAACAATAGTTTTTAGGAAAGTCCCCTAGTATAGGGGCAGACAATATAAGAAATCAAAGTGAAGGGACCATGACTTTCATGGCAAAACATTGATTTCTTTTAACTTTTGTTTGACATATCAAGTGGAGGGACCATGAGTTTCATGGCGAAGCTTGATATGTCAACTTTTTAACTGTTTCTGGTTGTGAATATAACATTTGGTATGTTGGGTTTTCTTTCTTCATTTTCATATAGTAGTATATTCTTAGATATCTTGAAATATCCTGAATGTTGTTATTTTGTTATTGAAAGAGATTATTAAGTTTCACAACTTGTGAAAGTGTGATTATTAATGTCTAATATATTTTTACTTGATATTGGATTTATAATACTTTAGTTTTTCCAAGTAACTTTTTACTTAGAATATTCACGTATACGCTTTCTTAGGAATATTTAGGAATAATTGAGAATAATTTAGGATATTAAATTCAACTTGAACACTTTATTCAGTATTGAAGACGTAACTTATTTCAATCCTTTAACGATTTTTCAGATATAAATATTTTTGAGGACGTTTATTTGTTTAACTGTTAGGATTAATTTCTTTAACATCTTTCATGAATATTATGTTTGTTGATCTACTGACTAAAAACAACCTAAATTATTGAATACATTAACATAGTATCCAGTTATAATTTATTATTTATAATTATTGTTAGGATAGCTTCGAATATTCCTAAATATTCTAAATGATATCTCGGATATTTCGTAAACTGTTTAAGGAAATAAATCCTTTTATAATTCTTACAAGGATGTGGTTTTGGCTATTAACAAATCTTTATTGAAGAATTTTAGAATATTTTTCCTCAAATCCAGTATATATATGTAGGAATTATTAGGAATAATTTAGATTAGATTCATCCTTATTCGACTAAGGTTTTTATTATTTGAATGGTTATATATAACTTAGATATATATTCTAATGTTATAATAGCACATGAAGTAACTTAGTAATTTAGTTTAGCATATCCTTTAGTAAAGGTTCTCATATAACATATTCCTAGGTTTTACACATTTTATCAAGTGTTAAAATATGAATCTAAACAACTAGAAATAAAGAATACAAGATATTTAAAGCGCTGAGAAATAAATACTGATTTCTAGAGATAGTAGATTTATTTCAAAGTCTTCATTGTTCCTGTCCAAACATAAAAATTCCATACCTGAATATTCCAAAATATTCCTCAATATTCCATAGTATCCTTGAGGATTTGTCCTGCATAAACATAAAAACAAGAAAACTTGGGACAAGCCCAAGATACTGGCGACAAGGCCGATTAAACTGGCGACTAAGGCTGGAATACTGGCGACTAAGGCCGGAATACTGGCGACAAGGCCGAGATACTGGCGACTAAGGCCGGAATACTGGCGACTAAGGCCGGAATACTGGCGACTAAGGCCGGAATACGGAGGATCCCTGGTGATAGTCTTTGAAAATGAAATTGTCAGCCACTCATGCATGTACTGGTCCCAAAATCTCCAACTATATCGGGATATTTCGGAGGATCCTTAGTTATAGCCCTCGATAATGAAATTGTCAGCCACTCATGCGTGTACTGGTCCCATTATCTTAGACTATAATAGGATAAACGTGCGCAACTGGCAAGGGCATGAGCCCTAAGTCTTCATGAGAGACAAAAGTCTCTTGAGTTTTGATTTCAGGTCAAAACTTTGCAGCTAGACATAAAGTCAGTGCAGGGTCTTCTACAGTTTTGATTTCAGGTCAAAACTTTGCAGCTAGACATAAAGTCAGTGCGAGTCTTCATCAAGTTCTGATTTCATGTCAGAACTTGGGTTAAGACATAAAGTTTCATCTCTTCTCATGCTATACCTACAAAACAGCAAGATTTTTGCATAGCTGGGAATCAGAATTCCTGATGCCCCTCATATACTTGATTAGTAGCATGATAATTAGGAATACACAAGAATAGATAGGCATATATAAGAATATATTAGAATATATAATGTTCAGATTATAAGGTGATAACATTTTAGGATTTGATACAATAGGTTTCAAATAAAATATAGTTTAAGATGGATGGCATTCCAAGATCTAGGAAGAGGTTCTCCTTCCATGTTGATTAACTTGTATGCCCCTTTTCCAGATTTGGATTCTATCTTATAGGGTCCTTCCCATTTCGGAGCAAGTTTTCCATCAGCTGGATTGGTGTATTCTGAAATGCCTTCCTTAAAACCAAATCACCAACTTGAAATCTTCGTATCCTAATATTCTTATTATAGGATTAAACTATCTTTTGTTGATATGTTGACATCCTTATTCTTGCAATATCCCTAAGTTCATCGATAGTATCTAGATCCTCAGATAGTATTTCCTTGTTGGATTCTAGATTTTGTAGACTTGATCTTGCAGTAGGGACAACCATTTCAATTGGGAGAATAGCTTCAGAACCATACACTAAAGAGAATGGTGTTTGACCAGTTGCATTCTTTGTGGTCGTTCTATCAGCCCATAGAACAAATGGAAGTTCTTCAGCCCACTTTCCTTTCTTGGATCCTAACTTTTTCTTAAGGTTGTTGATTATAATCTTGTTGCTTGATTATGCCTGACCATTAGCTTGAGGATGAACAGGTGTAGAGTTGATCATCTTTATGCCCCAGCTTTCACAAAAGTTTGTAGTCCTTTTGCCTATGAACTGAGATCCGTTGTCACAAGTGATTTCTGCAGGTATCCCAAATCTATTCAGGATATTTCTTTTTATGAATGAGATTACCTCTTTTTCTTTAACTTGCACAAAGGATTCAGCCTCAATCCATTTTGAGAAGTAATCTGTCATAGCCAGCATAAACACCTTTCCTTCGGGTGCTATGGGCAACTTTCCTACTATATCCATTCCTCATTTCATGAATGGCCATGATGAGACTATTGGATGTAGAGGTTCAGCTAGTTGATGAAGTATATTGCTATGTCTTTGACAAGCATCACACTTCTGGGAATAAGACATTGCATCTCTTCTTATGGTCGTCCAAAAGTATCATGTTCTCAGGATCTTTGAGAATAATGCTCTTCCCCCGGTTTGATTTCCACAATCTCCTTCATGGATATCTTTCATTACTTCTAGACTTTTGGGATTCTCCAAGCACCTCAAGTATGGGCTTGATACTGATTTCCTATATAAGATATCTTGTATGATTGTGTATCTAGATTATTTCGCTTTAAAAGCTCTAGGATTTGTTTCTTCATCAGGTATTTTTCCTGTTTGAAGGTAGCTCTTAATAGGGATAGTCCAGGATTTTTTCATGTGCTTCTGGGTGATGAACTTCAGTATTCTCAGGTTCACTATCCTGATCTATATCCTGCATATCTATCGCTGGTCTTAAAATATGAAGGATAGGAATATTAATATCCTCAAGAATCCTTAGGGATGATGCTAAGTTTTCCAGTGCATCTGCTTCGGCGTTCTCATCCCTCGGCACTTGAGTGATATCAAAGTTGTAAAAATATCCTGAAAGATCCTTAACTATTTCTAAGTATTTTGCCAATTTATCTCCTTTAGTCATGTAAGAACCGTTAAATTGATTGGCTATGAGTAGGGAATCGACAAAAACATGTAGGTTTCGGATGTTCATATCCCTAGCCAATTGAAGTCCTGCTATTAGAGCTTCGTATTCTGCTTCATTATTAGTTGCTTGAAATTCACAACTAATTGATTGGGGTATTATGTCCCCCTGTGGCGATTTTAGTATGATACCTAATCCTGTTCCTCTTACGTTTGAAGATCCATCTGTGAACAAAGTCCACTCACCAATATCTTCATCTAAGAGTTTGATTTCTAGATCCACTTCTGGTTGTAGATCACTACTAAAATCTGCCACAAAGTGTGCTAATGCTTGTGACTTAATTACTGTCCTTGGTTCATAGATCAAATCATAAGTACTGAGTTTGACTGACCATTTTGCCATCCTTCCTGATAGCTTAGGTTTTCTCAATACAGATTTAACAGGATAATTGGTTTTTATGTGTATTATATGTGTCTCAAAGTAATGCCTAAGGTTGGTTGATGCCATTACTAAAGCTAAAATTAGCTTTTCTAAGTGAGAATATCTAGTCTCAGCATCTACTAGGCTTTTACTTACATAGTACACGGGATGTTGTGATCCCTGATGATCCTTAACTAACACAACACTTACAGTAGTTCGGGATACTGCTAAGTACAATGATAGTGGTTCACCATCTTCTGGTCTCATGAGCAATGGCGGTGAGGATAAATATTCCTTTAGATCCTGAAGTGCCTTCTCATGCTCTTCATCCCATCAAAACTTCTTATTCTTTTTAAGGATATCGTATAATCCCTTAAATTTTTCAGAAGACTTTGAGATGAATCTATTGAGTGCAGCTATCCTTCCTGTTAATCTTTGCACCTCTTTTATGTTCTTTGGAGATTTAAGGTTTAAGATTGCTTGAATTTGTTCCGGGCTAGCCTCTATTCCTCTTTTAGTGACCATATATCCCAAGAACTTTCCTGATCTTACCCCAAAATGACATTTAGATGGGTTTAGCTTCATGTTGTAGTGGTCTAGGATATCGAAGGATTCCTAAAGATCTCTAAGATGATTCTCAGTTATCTTCGATTTGACCACCATATCATCAATATACACTTCCATAGTGTCCCCGAGCTTCTCTTTGAACATCATGTTCACAAGTCTCTGGTATGTGGCTCCAGCATTCTTCAAGCCAAATGGCATTGCCGTATAGCAATATATCCCTGTTGGCGTCATGAAGGCTATATCTTCTTGGTCTGACGGTTCCATTTGAATTTGTTGAAAGCCTGCTGATGCATCCATGAAAGTTAACATTTCATGTCCTGCTGTTGCATCTACCATGGAGTCTATATGTGGTAATGGAAAGGGGTCTTTAGGACAAGCCTTGTTGAGGTCTGTGTAATCCACACAAACTCTCCACTTTCCATTCTTCTTTTGAACCACGACTACATTGGCTAGCCACTTTGGAAATTTCACCTCTCTAATCATTTTCGCTTTGAGGAGTTTCTCTACTTCCTTTTGAATGATTAGATTTCTTTCAGGTGTGAATTTCCTTCTCTTTTGGTGGACAGGCTTAATATTCCTATCTATCCCTAACTTATGTGTACTCACATCTGAGGATATTCCTGTCATATCCTCATGTTTCCATGCAAATGTGGAAATTCTTGATTTCAGAAAAGAAATCAGTTTCTCTTCAACATCCTCAGGGATATTTGTCCCTATAAGGACCTTGACCTCAGGATCATCGGGATTTAAAGGTACTTCCTTTACTTCCTTTTCCCTATATTCCTGAGTATCCCCAAGGTCACACTTTGATTGCTACGCTGATGAAGGTCTAGTAGTTCCTTTCATCGAAGATGAATAACACTCCTTGGCTTCTTGCTGATCATTGTTGATCTTCACTACTCCCCATGGTGTTGGCAGCTTGACACATTGATGATAGGTCGAAGGGACTGCTTTCATGTCATGTATCCAAGGTCTACCTAGTATGATATTATAACAAGTGTTTCGGGTAAAAATTAACAAGTATAATTTTTAGCAAAACCGAATTAGTTTAGTGGGGTATTGTGCTTTACAATCAAGAAAATAGTTTATAAGCAAAATGCAATAAAAATATCCCTGAGGATCCCTACGGATATTTCAGAATATATAATGAAATAAACAGCTTACACACGAGATTTATACGAGGAAAAACCCTTAATCCCTTAGGATTGCCGGCATAAAATCCTCGGGAGGTGACAATCGTCACTCTGCCTAGTTAATATAAAAACAACAAAATAAAGTTACAATACAAGATCACAATCAATCGATCACTAAGTTTTGAAAGCTCTGAATCTTGTGAATATGAGTAAGAACTAAGCAGAAGTCAGCTAAGTGAGTTGTGTGTGTTCCCATATCGATGTTGCCTCAATTTATAATAAAAACGATACAATGATAGTCAAAGGTTGTTCCTTATTATTCGGTCCAGTCACCAATCATGCGCCAACTGATCATTAGTGAACGTTATCAGTTTCTTCATGTAATCCACGTTCTTCTCCACATTCCGGGTAAATAGGCATATTTGTTACTTATAATCTGTTGACTCATTTCAAACGTTAATAGCACGTGTTGAATAACAAAATAATAATAATAAATTATAAACTATCATTATTTATTATTCAAGTCATCAGATCATATATATTCATGTACGCAAATATTCCCAATTATCCCGAAATATCCCGTATCCCGAATTATTCCGAATTATAAGGATAAATTTTTACAGGTATAACACTTGCCCCCAAATTCTTATTACCGCTTCAATTGGTGGTAAGAATTTGAAAATAACCGTTTGTTTTGGCTCTTGATTTAAATTTTGAATTTTAAACGTGATGTGACTGTTGTCAGGGCAGTTATGAGTATGGCGGTTTCCCACATATTCCAGCCGTTTTCACAGGATATAATGATCACATCTCTTTCATTTGATGCCATCATCTTCTACAGGATCTTGCTGTAAGTTTCTTTCATTCTCTCCTTCAATTTTTAATTTCTCTTTTCTAAAAATGTCCGGCTCATCTTCTTCTTTCGATTTCAACTCAAATGATTTTACCGATCAAAATATTCTGACCCTGAATCGTCAAAACAGAAATGTTTTTAATGATGATAGAGTTGAACTATTGAGACTCTCAAAAACCTTTCCTGATGAAACTGTTTTTCATCATTTTTCTGAAAATCTCAAAGCTGACCACGTTTCTCCCACTTGGATATGTTTTCCGGAATATCCATTTACTTTGGGTTTGAAATTTCCTTTCCCCGATCTTATCTTTGATTTTTTCTTAACCACCAAACTCTCCTTTCTCCAACTTATACCTATGGGATGGCGTCTTCTCTATACACTTGACCAACTAAACCATCACTTTGGTTTAGAGATTGGTATCCCTGAAATATCCCTGATGTACCAACTCAGAACGCACGGGTCATACCGGTTCGTTCTTCAGAGACGGAGTGGGGCTCCTGTCTTAGTTCCATGGATCTCTTTGAATGAGGATGAGTGGAGAAATAAATTCTTTTTTGTGAAAAGAAGCTCTATTCGTCATGAGGAAATTCTTCCTCTCAAATGGGTGGAAAAGGGTAGGACGTTCTTAGGATTTTGTTTGTTAATTAAAATTTGTTATTGTGTAATTTTATTTATTATGTTTTTATTTTTTGTAGCTCCTAAATTTGAATCACTTGTATCAGAAGAGGAAGAAAGTAGGAACAAGATTCGTTCCTTGTTGCAGATTGACGAGCAATACAGAAAGTTTGGTGCTAATCTAGAAGCAGCTACTCCAATGGCCTCAGGTATAAATATTTCAATATTCTTATATATTCTTATATATTTCTAATTATTCTGACATATTTCGCAGAATCAACATTCAACCTTAAAGACCTTGACAGCTTCTTTGTCGTGAAAGGCACACCACTTGGACTTATCCCTGGTTGCGAACTTCTTTTCCTTTGGTGGCCATCTAGCGTTTTCACCTAAGTCCTGCATGGCACACATTAGTTCAGGAATATCAACAGAAAAACAATACTCGAATATCCTGGGATATTCTTCATTATCCTCATCTTCGTCCCCCGCATAGATCTTGTGGTTATAAGCCTTGTAGTATGGTTTGGAATTGAATGACTTGATGGTAGGAGAGTCCAATTTTCTTTTGCCTTGATCATTGGGAGGTGTTGTGGTGATTCTTTTCTGGATTTCCTTATCATCCTCCAATCTAATAAACCTCAATGCACGGTTTAGAACCTCGTCCGTGTTCCTGCAAGGATTCATGACTAAGTCATCATAAAAAGGTAAGTCTCTTTGTAATCCCATCTTGAATGCTTGAACTGCCGTAGTAATGTCAAGGTTATGGATATCCAGGGATTCTCTGCCAAATTTGTTGACATAACTCCTGAGTGATTCATCGGATCCCTGGGTTACCCTGTAGAGATCACTAGTCAGTCTCTCAGAGGTCCTGCTACAAGAAAATTGACTGTTAAATAGATTAATTAAATGAGCAAATGAAGTTATCGAATAAGGAGGAACATTAAGCAGCCATTTCAGGGTTGCCCCAGTCAATGTAGAACCAAATCCTTTGCATAAGCATGCCTCCTTCAAATGTGGAGGTATAGGGTTAGTTTCCATCCTTTCCCTATATTGTGCCACATGTTCTTCAGGATCTGTGGTTCCATCATACAGCTTCATGGTTGGAGTTTGGAATCTCTTTGGGATCTCAGCATCACATATTGGTGGAGCAAACCTAGAGATCCTGTGGGTTGTGACAGGAACCTCAGGAATAGGCTTGACCACCCCGGGAACACTAGAGATCATGTCTCTGAGTTTCTGAATCTCCTTAGCCACTTGGGGGGTTAATCTGGATTCCTGCATAGAACCAAAGTTAGAAGTATCAATGGGAGAATAGTTAAAAGTATTGCTGGTAATAGGAGTTAGGCAAGAAGTTCCCAGGATATTAGTATTATCCCGAGATATCCTTAACCCTTGGGATCCCTGAGGATCCCCGAGACTAGTCTGCATGGGAATGAAGTCTCCGGGATGATTCCCAGACATCCCTGATGTCCCGAAATCCAGGATCCTTGGAGCCAACGGAGTTGAATATTTGATCTGCTTATTCTTTTCAGCCCTCAAAGTTTCCATCTCCCTAAGACGCCTTTGATTCATTCTTTGCTGATCCAACATTTGCTGCTGAACCTGTTGAAATAAACTAAAAATATCATTTTTAGAAAAAAGTATAGGAGCAAAAGTGGTCATCCTTGTTGATGGAGCACTCTCGGCTACAAATGTGGCTTTCTTCCCAGGATTGCTAGGATTATCGGACTTCTTGGAAAAACAGGATTCTGCGAAGACACATTGGTAGTAGTAGCAGAAACAATAGGTAATGAAGAAGTTGATCTCGGTTGTGAAGCCATTTTTCACTGTATTTCTTCTGAAAACATCTTTAAACAAGGTTTTTGTTATAAAAAACACAAGTTTGCCCCACGGTGGGCGCCAAATTGTTTCGGGTAAAAATTAACAAGTATAATTTTTAGCAAAACCGAATTAGTTTACTGGGGTATTGTGCTTTACAATCAAGAAAATAGTTTATAAGCAAAATGCAATAAAAATATCCCTGAGGATCCCTAGGGATATTTCAGAATATATAATGAAATAAACAGCTTATACACGAGATTTATACGAGGAAAAACCCTTAATCCCTTAGGATTGCCGGCATAAAAACCTCGTGAGGTGACAATCGTCACTCTGCCTAGTTAATATTAAAACAACAAAATAAAGTTACAATACAAGAGCTCAATCAATCGATCACTAAGTGTTGAAAGCTCTGAATCTTGTGAATATGAGTAAGAAATAAGCAGAAGTCAGCTAAGTGAGTTGTGTGTGTTCCTAGATCGATGTTGCCTCAATTTATAATAAAAACGATACAATGATAGTCAAAGGTTGTTCCTTATTATTCGGTCCAGTCACCAATCATGCGCCAATTGATCATTAGTGAACTTTATCAGTTTGTTCATGTAATCCACGTTCTTCTCCACAATCCGGGTAAATAGGCATATTTGTTGCTTATAATCTGTTGACTCATTTCAAACGTTAATAGCACGTGTTGAATAACAAAATAATAATAATAAATTATAAAATATCATTATTTATTATTCAAGTCATCGTATCATATATATTCATATACGCAAATATTCCCAATTATCCCGAAATATCCCGTATCCCGAATTATTCCGAATTATAAGGATAAATTTTTAAAGGTATAACAACAAGATAGGGAATCTATTATACAAAAACGTTGCATAGAATTTACCCCCTCGATGTATATCGGTAGCTTGATTTCTCCAACAGTGGCTTTAGCTTCACCACTGAATCCAACCAGGATCAGAGATTTGGTAGTTATCTCTGATTCAGGGATATTCATCCTCTTGAGTGTTTCCAATTGGATGATGTTGACCGAGCTTCCTCCATCTATAAGTATCATGCGTACATAGTGGTTAGCGACATATAATGTAATGGCTAACCCATCATGATGAGGATCCAGGATATTTTCGCGATCTTGTTCTTCAAAGGACACCACTGTTTCAGTGGTAAGTGTTGATGTCTTTGTGGGTCTCTCTCCATTCTCCATCTTGGCTTCTTTAGCATATTTCCTAGCAGCAGAATAAGAGGTACCGCAAATGTCAGAACCACCAGAAATAAAGTTGATTACCTTTGCATCCTTAGGTGGGGATGCGGCTCTCTTTGGGAATCCGTTGGAATCCTGTCTTCTTTCTTTCTTTTTCCCCAGTAGTTCTTTAAGATGACATTTGGTTAGTAGGTAGCTTATTTCCTTCCTTAGTGCAATGCAATCATCGGTTATGTGGCCGATGTCTTCGTGAAAGGCACACCACTTGGACTTATCCCTGGTTGCGAACTTCTTTTCCTTTGGTGGCCATCTAGCTTTTTCACCTAAGTCCTGCATGGCACACATTAGTTCAGGAATATCAACAGAAAAACAATACTCGGATATCCTGGGATATTCTTCATCATCCTCATCTTCATCCACCGAATTGATCTTGTGATTATCAGCCTTGTAGTATGGTTTGGATTTGAATGACTTGCTGGTTGGTGAGTCCAGTTTTCTTTTGCCTTGATCATTGGGAGGTGTAGTGGTGATCCTCTTCTGGATTTCCTTATCATCCTCCAATCTAATAAACCTCAATGCACGGTTTCGAACTTCGTCCATGTTCCTGTAAGGATTCATAACCAAGTCATCATAAAATGGTGAGTCTCTTTGTAAACCCATCTTGAATGCTTGAACTGCCGTAGTGATGTCAAGGTTAGGGATATCCAGGGATTCTCTGCCAAACTTGTTGACATAACTCCTGAGGGATTCACCGGATCCTTGGGTTACCCTGTAGAGATCACTAGTCAGCCTCTCAAAGGTCCTGCTACAAGAAAATTGACTGTTAAATAGATTAATTAGATGAGCAAATGAAGTTATTGAATAAGGAGGAACATTAAGCAGCCATTTCAGGGCTGCCCCTGTCAATGTTGAACCAAATCCCTTGCATAAGCATGCTTCCTTAAAATGTGGGGGTATAGGGTTAGTTTCCATCCTTTCCCTATATTGCGCGACATGTTCTTCAGGATCGGTGGTTCCATCATATAGTTTTATGGTTGGAGTTTGAAATTTTTTCGGGATCTCGGCATCACATATTGGTGGAGCAAATCTAGATATCATGTGGGTTGTGACAGGAACCTCAGGGATAGGCTTGACCACTCCGGGAACACTAGAGATCATATCCCTGAGTTTCTGGATTTCCTTAGCTACTTGTGGAGTTAATCTAGATTCCTGCACATAACCAAAGTTAGTAGCATCAATAGGAGAATAGTTGAAAATATTGTTGGTAATAGGAGTTAGGCAAGAAGTTCCCAGGATATTGGTATTATCCCGAGATATCCTTAACCCTTGGGATCCCTAGGGATCCCCGAGACTAGTCTGCATGGGAATGAAATCTATTGAGTGATTTCCAGACATTCCTAATGTCCCGAAATCCAGGATCCTTGGAGCCAATGGAGTTGAAGTTTCGATCTGCTTATTCTTTTCAGCCCTCAAAGTTTCCATCTCCCTAATAAGCCTTTGATTCATTCTTTGCTGATCCAACATTTGCCGCTGAACCTGTTGAAACAAACACAAAATATCATTGTTAGAAACAAGTATAGGAGCAGAAGTGGTCATCCTTGTTGATGGAACACTCTCGGCTACAAACGTGGTTTTCTTCCCAGGATTGCTAGGATTATCGGACTTCTTGGAAAAAACAGGAATCTGCGAGGACACATTAGTAGTAGTAGCAGAAACAATAGGTAATGAAGAAGTTGATCTCGGTTGTGAAGCCATTTTTCACTATATTTCTTCTGAAAACGCCTTTAAACAAGGTTTTTGTTATAAAAAATACAAGTTTGCCCCACGGTGGATGCCTAATTGTTTCGGGTAAAAATTAACAAGTATAATTTTTAGCAAAACCGAATTAGTTTAGTGGGGTATTGTGCTTTACAATCAAGAAAATAGTTTATAGGCAAAATGCAATAAAAATATCCCTGAGGATCCCTAGGGATATTTCAGAATATATAACGAAATAAACAGCTTACACACGAGATTTATACGAGGAAAAGCCCTTAATCCCTTAGGATTGCCGGCATAAAAACCTCGGGAGGTGATAATCATCACTCTGCCTTGTTCTTATTAATACAAAATATAAGATTACAATACAAGAGCGCAATTAATCGATCACTAAGTGTTGAAAGCTCTGAATCTTGCGAATATGAACAAGAAATAAGCAGAAGTCAGCTAAGTGAGTTGTGTGTGTTCCTAGATCGATGTTGCCTCAATTTATAATAAAAACAATGCAATGATGGTCAAAGGTTGTTCCTTGTTATTCGGTCCAGTCACCAATCATGCGCCAACTGATCATTAGTGAACGTTATCAGTTTCTTCATGTAATGCACGTTCTTCTCCACATTCCGGGTAAATAGACATATTTGTTGCTTATAATCTGTTGACTCGTTTCAAACGTTAATAGCACGTGTTGAATAAAATAATAATAATAAATTATAAACTATCATTATTTATTATTCAAGTCATCAGATCATATATATTCATATACGCAAATATTCCCAATTATTCCGAATTATAAGGATAAATTTTTACAGGTATAACAATATCCATGATTATTCGAGACATTTCTCGATCCTAAATCATTAATATGCCTCTGAAACATCGAATCCAGCCACTAAACATCGAAATCCATCTCTAAACTTTGAAGTAACCTTCGATCTTTTTCGAGTTTTTGATATTCTTTTGTTGTTCAAGTTTTTGACATTCTTTTGTTGTTCTAGTGTTTAAGTTTGAATTTTGAAGTACTTGACTTAGTGTGCTTAAGTTTATTTTTGTAAATTATTTGTCGTATTATATTGAATTATTGATATTGATGTGTATATATAATATATATTTGTAAAATTACATATAAAAATTTTAAAATAGTCTAGCGCTGATTCCTGATTAATCCATAGGTTGTACCTCACTGCCGAAGACGAAGACATACCGAAGACGAAGACATACCGAAGACGCCGTTTCGTACCAGATACGGGCATTATGAGTTCATGGTGATGCCTTTTGGTTTAACGAATGCACCTGCGGTTTTCATGGATCTCATGAACCGTGTGTGTAAGCCATACTTAGATCAATTTGTTATTGTTTTCATTGATGACATATTGATCTATTCTAAAAGCAGAGCAGAACACGAGCAACATCTTAGAACGATCTTGGAACTGTTAAAGGAAGAGAAACTCTATGCCAAATTCTCTAAGTGTGAGTTTTGGTTAAAAGAGGTTCAATTCCTAGGCCATGTTGTAAACAGTGAGGGAATACACGTTGATCCTGCCAAGATCGAGGCAATAAAAGATCGGGACACTCCGAAGACACCTACGGGGATACGTTCCTTTAGGCTTAGCAGGCTATTACAGAAGGTTCATCTCGAACTTTTCTAAGATAGCTCTGCCGCTCACGAAGCTAACACAGAAAAGCGAGCCGTTTGTTTGGGAGCAAAAGCAAGAAGAAGCCTTTCAGACTTTGAAGCAAAAGTTATGTGATGCTCCGATCTTATCTCTCCCAGATGGTTGCGATGACTTTGTTGTGTATTGTGATGCATCCCATCATGGACTTGGCTGTGTACTTATGCAGCGGGATAAAGTCATTGCTTACGCTTCGAGACAATTAAAGTTTCATGAGAAGAATTACACAACTCATGATCTGGAACTGGGAGCAGTGGTGTTTGCACTAAAGATCTGGAGGCATTACTTATATGGAACCAAGTGTACCATATTTACAGATCACAAAAGTCTGCAACACATATTTGATCAGAAGGAACTCAACATGCGGCAGCGACGTTGGGTTGAGCTTCTGAATGACTATGACTGTGTAATCAAGTACCATCCGGGCAAGGCAAACGTTGTTACTGATGCCTTGAGCCGGAAGGAACGGGTCAAACACTTGCGCGTCAGAGCAATGGGAATGACTGTGCAGACAAGCTTACACGACCATATTATGCAAGCACAAAAAGAGGTTATTGAACGAGAAAATTTGAAGAAAGAACTGGATTGCGGTATGGAGAAATATTTGGAGACAAAACCTGATGGACTTGTTTACTTCAAGGATCGTGTATGGATTCCTGCAGTAGATGAGTTGAGAAAACTTATTTTTGATGAAGCACACAAGACCAGGTACTCTGTGCATCCCGGTGCTGATAAAATGTACCAAGACTTACGGGCATATTATTGGTGGTCGGGTATGAAGAAAGACATAGCTGAGTATGTTGGTCGATGCTTTACGTGTGCTAAAGTAAAGGCAGAACACCAGAAACCGTCAGGTTTACTGGAACAGCCTGAGATTCCACTTTGGAAGTGGGAACAAATAGCTACGGACTTTGTTACCAAGCTACCCCGCACTTCCAGTGGACACGACACTATTTGGGTTATCATTGATCGATTAACCAAGTCTGCTCATTTCTTGCCGATGCGAGAAACTTACTCAATGGATAAACTAGCGAAGCTTTACATCAATGAGATAGTGGTACGACATGGTGTGCCATTGTCTATCATTTCGGATCGTGATAGCAGATTTACATCAAGGTTCTGGCAGTCATTGCAGAAGTCTCTGGGGACACAATTAAACTTGAGTACAGCTTATCATCCACAAACGGATGGTCAAAGCGAACGTACTATTCAGACCCTGGAGGACATGTTGAGAACTTGTGTTCTAGACTTTGGTGGTAATTGGGACTCCCACTTGCCACTAATCGAGTTCTCCTACAACAACAGTTATCACAGCAGCATTGGTTGTGCCCCATTCGAGGCCATTTATGGTCGAAAATGTCGGTCATCGATCTGTTGGTCAGAAGTGGGAGACAATCGTATCACGGGGCCAGAACTTATTCAAGAAACTACAGACAAGATTGCTCAGATACAACAAAGACTACAAGCAACCCAAAGCAGGCAAAAGAGCTATGCCGATAAACGGCGTAAGCCGTTGGAATTTCAAGTGGGAGATCGTGTTATATTGAATGTTTCCCCATGGAAGGGCGTAGTTCGTTTTGCAATGAAAGGCAAACTAACACCACAATACGTGGGACCGTTCGAGATCATCGAACGCATTGGTCCTGTAGCGTACAGATTGAGCTTACCCGATGAACTTAGTGGTGTACATGACGTGTTTCACGTCTCAAACTTGAAGAAATGCCTTGCTGATGAAACTCTTATCATACCAGTTGAAGAAATTCAATTGGATGAAAACTTAAGTTTTGTGGAAGAACCTTTAGAGATCATGGATCGCAAAGTTAAGAAACTGAGGCGAAGCCGTATTCCTATCGTTAAAGTTCGTTGGAACTCAAGGCGCGGACCCGAGTTTACTTGGGAACGTGAAGATCACATGAGAAACAAGTATCCCCAATTCTTTACAGAGGAAGCCGTACCGAATAACGAGACTTAAATTTCGGGACGAAATTTCTCTAACAAGGGGAGACTGTAACACCAGTGTCGGACGCGTGCCGGAACAGTGATCGCAACAGTAAACATGTACAGTAACTCAGGTACACATTACGAGAAACTATGTTTAGACTATTGATGCATTTGATTAACATGAAACTATTATACGATTGTATGAATTTGACTGAAACCTCAGGGTTTAACAGTCTGAAACATGTCAGACAACACAGTGTTGAAACACAAATACTTGATGCGATATTAGTTTGCATAAACGTATGTGAGGTTAAACAAAACGAAACTATAATGGTTATTGTTACGGAATGCTAAACCGACGAGTTATGCGTATAGGTGACGATCTGTACGAATAATTCTGATAGTTTAATATTCTGAAATAATGACTTAACAGGAGAAAACAAAAATCAGAAAGCCAAACCATTGACGTGTTCGTTCGAATGACGGTTCGAACGAATACGCGCGATGGCGACGCGATCTGATGAAACGAAAACGAATAACGATACGAACGATTTTAAGTTTAAAGAAATATAATATTTCTTATTTTACAATTTTGAAACTCATCATAAAATAAATTAAATCAAACTATTTTATTAAACCGCGAAGCAAACTAACGAAACGCGAAAATTAAATAGAAACGCCTAAAATATTCTAATTTGATAAATGAATAAATGTAACGATATTTAAAAAAAAATAATAATAATTTCCAATGATATTTGTAATTTAAACATCTTAAAATAATTCTCTTTATTTATTTACGATTATGCGCGTAATGTGCCGAATACGCGACGAAAATGCGAACCAAGCAATCGAAACGAACCCGAATACCCGCGGGGTATTTAAACACCAAAGGAGGTGTTTTCTCTCATTTTCAACCAGCCACTTTCTCTCTCTAACCTAAAAATCTCGTTCTATCCTCTCTCTAAAAGATATCACCATTGTGGAAACTTCCAAGCTTCATAACTTCTTCGTTAGTCGACCGATTTGGGTGATTTTTGCGCTCACGCGAAGCTCTTGAAGCTCTCTACAAGGAAGTACAACCCATCGGAGCTAAGGTCTAGCTGATTTCGAGGTATGAAAGAAAGAAAACACAAGAAACTAGGGTTTTCGTCACTTGGAACCAACCACGGTTTCAACTGGCTTTACAACCTGGACCGATCGACCTAGGGTTCTTTTGAACACCATAATGATTAGATCTAACCAGCATGAGGGTGAGAAACGATCTGATGTTGCAAAGCTGATAAGGGCGATGGTCACGAACCAGGGTTCGTGAAAGAACATTCCGGCCGAACCATGCAGGTCGCATGAACAAGAGCCGAACCCTTCCTTAGGAGACGAACCCTGCTACCCCTCACCTACCACCGGAACCAGTTGGGCTACGAACCTTTCTTTGACTGACGAACCCTTCTGTGAACCATGCTCATCCAGCTATGCCAAACCCATTCATGGGAACGAACCCAGTGGAGACGAACCTTGCTTGGCACTACATACCACCGAACCTTGGGCCACAGGGACGAACCTTCGTGTACAGCCAACAACTCCCGAACCCTCGACCATGAGAGTCACTAGCAACGAACCCTATGCGAAGCTTTCTAGCCAGACGAACCCATCATCATGCTCCACGAACCATGATAGACACGAACCCTAACCTAACCTAGCCGAGACTTTGACTGCTGGCACTTAGCCGAACCCTAGCTGAAACTTACACTGGGGCCGAACCTTGCAATTTGCTGTGGAACCAGCGAACCTTATGTGAGCATGCGGCCCAATACCATGGGACAGCCCAACTTCCACTCCTTGATTATGTGATCCGTTCAACAACACGCGCATGGAGGCCCAACATAACCAGCCGGCCACTATGGCTGTTTAACCCAATTTTGTATTTGACCCTCGACATAAAATCCATTTCTTGTCCGGCCCAAACGCATTAGCTTCAGGCCCAAATAAAAATTGCTAGGCCCAAGACCACACTAGGCCCAACCTTTTGTTAATCGGCCCAAAGCTCATTCATTGGCCCAAGCCACCATTTACTTAGGCCCAACAATGATTAACAGGCCCAATGAACAATGGCCCACTAACATTTGAGACCCCCTTATTGTTTAAGCCCAATTTAATCAAGAAGGGCTTACAAGATGTCACACCCCCAAATTCCCACTTGTGGCGTATGTCCACGTGGATGTGACGTGTCCAGAATCACAGCTCAAGGTCATATAGAATACCCCTATATGCGTTTACAAATCCATTGTTTGACACATACACATAATAAGATAGTTTGCAGCGGAATAAAAGTTGTCTTATCATGATGCAGCGGAAAATCAAGTGTTCGACAAAAATGCAGCGGAAATGTAAATAGTTTAACATAACATTGTTTTATCATAATGAAAGTAAATTGTTTTCAAATGACAAGACAGAATGCATGTAAGTTCCTAATTGCTCGTTCCTTAAAGTGTGCATTCCTGTCCTCCTGCTAGCCACGCTAGTTACCTGAGAATACAAGTTAGAAAAGTGTCAACACAATGGTTGGTGAGTTCACAGGTTTTGATATACATATAGTAATAAAAGTGTGTCATGCTGTTTATCATATGTTAGTACCGAGCCCTTGGCCCAAAGTGTCAGTGCGTCACTACCGAACTAGACTTGTTAGTCTTTGCCTCCGCCATGTCTCGTAATAACATGGCAATATAGGTCAAGTTTTCACGTGTTATGACATCCAGTCAATATTTCGCCACGCGGGGTTCGTCACACCCCAAACGGATCCATTCAAACTCGCCTCGTTGCTTGTACATTAACGGTAAGACTTTGTGAGGACTTCTTACGATTACAACACTTAATGTTTGTCAAATAAACCAGCATACACCAAAATGTTTGCACAGTAATAGATGTTTGACTCGATGCAACAAGTATTCTCCCCCTATTTAAAAGCGTTTTGAAAAAGAGTAAGAGGGGCCGTAAACTCACCTTAGTGATAGAGTAGTAAGTCAAGCGTAAGCTCCTGCGTAGATGGCACGTCGGTCACTGGCAACCTATATCGTATACCGTACGTGAGTTCGTGTAAGTGACCGTGCTAGTGTTGGTGTTAGTGCTCGTGTTTGTGCCCAACAACCCTTGGTTGTTCATGTTTGTCCGTGTCGGTCCACAATGACCGTGTTTGCTCGTGTTGGTCCACATTGACCATGTTTGACCATGTTTGACCGAAGTTGACCGTGTTTGACCAAAGTTGACCGTGTCAAGTCAACGACCCGTTGGTGAACCGTGTGACGGTTGTGAATCGTGTAGCAATTGTGTTAGTGTTTGTCGTGTGCAAAACGCGCAAGTCGCGTCTATGGACAACTTACTATTTATAGTAAGTTTCCATTTTTGGAAAGTTCACAAAGCATACCGGTTTTATAGTTCTAGCATGTTCAATAGTCTTACGTGATCATGTTAACACATAGCACATCATCATACGAATTCATATAAGTTGTTTTCGTCATGTTAGTGCACAAAAGTTTCCTAAAATGGAAAGTTTCCATTTTAGCATACGTGACATCGGAAACCATCTAACTTAGCATCTAAACTTCATGTTATAACATATCAAGTTACTTAACATGCTTGAATCAAACAAAATGTTCCTAAGTCGGGTTTTGTAAAAATAAAGTTACTATAAATAGTAACTTTGTTGTTTTTGCATCAAATGACCATTTAAGCATTTCTAGACCTATTTTCATGTTACAAATCATCATAGTAGCTCATTTAACATCCTTTAAACATACTAACATAATCCGATTCATCATCTAGCATTATTTCATCCATAAAAGTTACTAAATATAGTAACTTTGTCAAAAATGACCATAAACATTATCAATATCACATTTGAACATCATAATCATTCTAATAACATTTAAGTAGCAATCTATGAGCATGCATGATACCATATATCATTCACATCACCATTTTACAATCAAAAAGTTACTATTAATGGCAAGTTTCATAAAAATCGTAATTTTGGCCATTTCAACATCATCCAATCATGTGAAGATCTTCTAATATCATTTATAAACACGATTACAACCACAAGATCACTCCATGAGTCATGGATCATACATGCATGGCACTTTTTCAACGTTTTATAACCAAATAATGATATTCTCATAAACACATCATCATAGATCATCACCAAATGCATGCAAATCATGTTAGATCATCATAAATCACATTAAAACTAATAAACCCAGAAACAACATTCGTGCTTGTGCTTTACCCATGCTTGCATGTGAGTTTAGAGTCTTGCATATGGGTGTAAGAGGTGTGAAAGTGAGTTTCTAGTATAGAAACTACCTTTGAGTGCTCTAAAATGGTTGAGATGATGATGAAATCGAGCAAGAAGGCTCCTAAGTGCTTCTGGACAGCTGGTTCACGCAGGGATGTAGAGGTGGTGATGGTGTCGAGCTTCCAACGTCGTTCTTTAAGCTCCCGATCTTCACCTCAAGCTTCCAAGAGCTTGATAATGGTTGTAACAGAGTAAAAATGGAGTTTTTCTGGTGGGGAAGACGATCTTGAGTGCCTGGGGTTCGATTTGTGCGAAATAGGGTAGCTAGTGATGATGGTGTCTTGGTTAAATAAAGATTCTGCGAACTGGGTCTTGTCGCGTAGCGCGACATGCTCAAGAGAGTCTCTCGCGTAGCGCGAGGAATTTCGGGTTCGAATTTCCCCCGCCCACCTGTCGCGTATCGCGACAGGTTCCTTGTGGGCCGTCGCGTAGCGCGACACGTCCCCTGAAGAGCCCAATAGGCCCATTTTAGTGGGTTTGATCCGTTCGTCGCCGTTTTCACGTCTACGAACTATCGTTTGAATTTCCGAGTTCAAAGTGTGGGTGTTTCGTGAGGTTTCGAGTGTTGTGCTACACAATGTGCTTGACGTTCACCAACGTTCGTGTGTTTTGACCCGCGTGTGCTGGTTGTCGATAATTCCACGAATTATCTTGTTGTGTGTCGGTGTTTGTACTGTCGTGCCACGTGTCACACTAAATTAATCTAATTCTAGTGCCACGTGTACATAATGCATTTAAATAAACATTTAAATAAAATCAAAGCTGAC
The DNA here is from genome assembly GCA_009363875.1 of Mikania micrantha. Taxonomy (NCBI): domain Eukaryota; kingdom Viridiplantae; phylum Streptophyta; class Magnoliopsida; order Asterales; family Asteraceae; genus Mikania; species Mikania micrantha. The sequence goes on from CM018691.1 coordinate 96,870,676, forward strand.
CTGGAATTTACGGGGTGTCCCATCCTCCCCATGTTAGAAAGAATTTCGTCCCGAAATTCAACTTGTGCTGTTAGCGTTTGTCTGTTCCGCGAACAGGTGTGGGTACTTTCGTTTCATCTGGTCTTCACGTTTCCGCGTGAATTCCGGTCCTCGTCGCGAATTCCATCGCACTTTCACTATTGGGATCTTGCTGAGCTTGAGTTTCTTAGTTTCCCGGTCCATAATCCCCACTGATTCCTCAACAAAGTTCAATTGTTCGTCGATTTTTATTTCCTCGAGAGGAATAACAAGTGTTCCATCTGATAGGCACTTCTTGAGGTTCGAGATGTGGAATACGTTGTGTACGCTGCTCAGTTCAACCGGCAGGTTCAGTTCGTAGGCTACAGGGCCTATTCGTTTTGTAATCTCGAACGGTCCAATGTAACGAGGGTTCAACTTTCCTCGTTTGCCAAACCGAATGACACCTTTCCAGGGCGAGACCTTGAGTAACACTCTGTCTCCCACCTGGAACTCTAACGGTTTGCGTCGCTTGTCAGCATAACTTTTCTGTCTGTCACGAGTTGCTGCCATTCGTTTGCGTATTTGCACGATCTTTTCAGTCGTTTCGTGCACAAGTTCGGGGCCGGTCAGTTGGCTGTCTCCCACTTCCGCCCAGCAAATGGGTGATCGACACTTTCGTCCGTAAAGTGCCTCAAAGGGTGCAGCTTGGATGCTAGTGTGGTAGCTGTTATTGTATGAAAATTCAATTAATGGTAGATGAGTTTCCCAGCTACTCCCAAAGTCGATAACGCTAGCCCGGAGCATGTCCTCCAGTGTCTGTATGGTTCGCTCACTCTGCCCGTCCGTCTGCGGGTGGTAAGCGGTACTCATCTCCAATCTTGTACCCAGAGCCTTATGCAAAGACTTCCAGAAGTGGGTCGTGAATCGACTGTCGCGGTCAGATATAATTGAGATTGGCACTCCATGTCGAGTAACCACTTCCTTCAGATAGATACGAGTGAGTTTGTCTAGCTTGTCAGTCTCCTTGTTAGGTAGGAAATGTGCGGACTTTGTCAGTCGGTCTACGATAACCCAGATGGTGTCGCAACCACCTGCCGTCCTAGGCAGTTTGGTTATGAAGTCCATGGAAATTTTCTCCCATTTCCACATTGGTGGTTCCGGTTGCTGAAGTAATCCTGATGGTTTCTGGCACTCAACTTTAACCTTTGAGCACGTTAGACCCTCACTCACGTAAGTTGCTATTTCGGCTTTCATGTTCGGCCACCAGTAAGTTGTCTTCAGATCATGATACATTTTGTCAGAGCCCGGATGTATGGAATACCGGCTCTTGTGTGCTTCGTCCATCACTACTTCTCTCAATCCCCCGTAGCGTGGGATCCAAATCCGATCCATCAGATAGTAAGCTCCATCATCTTTTACTTTTACTTGTTTATCCATACCACGCGTGGCTTCGAGAGTGAGGTTTTCAGCTTTCAGAGCTTCCTGTTGTGCTATCCGAATTTGATTCGGTAGTTCAGAATGGATCGTGAGTTGTAGTGCGCGCACGCGTTTTGTCGTTTCTTTTCGGCTCAGCGCGTCGGCCACTACGTTTGCTTTGCCTGGATGGTACTTGATAGCGCAATCATAATCGCCGATGAGTTCGACCCATCTTCGCTGTCTCATGTTCAGTTCCTTCTGATCGAAGATGTGTTGTAGGTTCTTATGATCGGTAAAGATAGTGCATTTTGTGCCATACAAGTAGTGTCGCCGGATCTTCAAAGCGAACACCACTGCTCCCAACTCGAGGTCATGAGTCGTGTAGTTTTTCTCATGCACCTTCAGTTGGCGTGAAGCGTAGGCTATCACCTTCTCGCGTTGCATGAGCACGCAACCGAGTCCTTGTTCCGAGGCGTCACAGTACACCTCGAAGTCATCACATCCTTCCGGTAAGGATAGGATAGGTGCAGTGCATAGTTTTCGCTTCAATAGGTTGAAAGCAGCTTCTTGGTTGTCTCCCCAATCGAACTTCTTGTCCTTATGAGTCAGGGATGTCAGTGATTGAGCAATCTTTGAGAATCCCTCAACGAATCTTCTATAGTACCCGGCCAGACCTAGGAATTGTCGCACCTCCGTCGGAGTCTTGGGTGCTTCCCAGTTCTTAATGGCCTCGATCTTAGCTGGGTCTACGTGAATTCCCTGCTCATTAACCACGTGTCCAAGGAATTGGACTTCGCGTATCCAAAAGTCGCATTTTGAAAACTTCGCGTACAATTGCTCTTTCTTCAGTAATTCCAAAACTAGCCTCAGATGTTCAGCATGTTCCTCCTGATTCCTTGAATAAATCAGGATGTCGTCAATGAACACTATTACGAATTTATCGAGGTAGGGTTTGCACACTCTATTCATGAGGTCCATGAATACAGCTGGTGCGTTGGTCAGTCCAAAGGGCATAACCAAAAATTCGTAGTGTCCGTATCGGGTTCTAAAGGCAGTCTTAGGAATATCATTCTCCTGTATCCTCAATTGATGATAACCCGATCTTAAATCGATCTTTGAATAGTAACTTGACCCTTGCAACTGGTCAAACAAGTCATCTATTTGTGGCATCGGGTATCGGTTCTTGATCGTTACTTTGTTCAACTCTCTATTGTCGATACACATACGGAATGATCCGTCTTTCTTCTTTACAAACAGGACCAGTGCTCCCCAAGGCGAGAAGCTCGGTCTGATTAATCCCTTGTCTAACAGTTCCTGTAACTGGTTGGAAAGTTCCTGCATCTTAGTCGGTGCTGGTCGGTAAGGAGCTTTGGCAATCGGTGCTGTTCCAGGTATGAGATCTGGAACTCGTCTTGCCGTTGTGGTGGTAGTTCGGGTAGATCTTCAGAAAATATTTCGGGAAGTTCGCAAACTACGACGATGTCCTCAATCTTCCTTTCTTTCTTCAGTTGTTCCGTGATGAGGGCTAATACCGCAGTATACCCCCCCTTTTTTTTTTGTATGTACTTGTTCGCCTTCATGCTAGACATAATGTTCCGAGGTACTCCCCGTCGTTTCCCCTGAATCGTGATGTGTCCTCCGTTCTGCAATGTTACCCGTACGAGCTTCTCATTGCCTTCGGTCTCTGCCTGGTTTGCGGATAACCAGTCCGTTCCGACTACCTCATCGAAGCTCTCGAGAGTTACCGGCATCAGATCAATTTCGAGCTCGCGATCCGCCAATACCCTGACGCATCCTCGAAAGATGTGTTGTGTCTCAATCAGCTTACCGTCGGCTAACTCTACGGTATACTCATAACCTAATGGTGTGGAGGTAATACCTAGTAATTTGCTAAACTTGATGGATATAAAGTTCCTATCGGCACCGGTAATATACTAGCATGAACAAGAAAAGAACGTACCGGTCACGATGTTTGAGTCATTCTCGGCTTCTCCTGAGCCACTCACAAATACACCATCCTTTGTTGTGCCTTCTTCTGCCTTCTTCAGTTGTGGACAGTCCCTCCGCACGTGTCCCGGCTTTCCACACTCATAGCACTCCTTGAGAGTGTGTTGGTTATTGGTATTCTGTTTGGTGTTGGGGTTAGGGTTTGTTCGGCATTCCTTGGTTACATGCCCATCTTTGCCGCAGTTCGTGCATTTGACCCTTTTGCACGAGCCAAAGTGATGGTAGTTACAGTTGTTGCATTTTGGGCTTTTGCCCTGATATCCTCCTTTGCTCCGAGCGGCAGTGAAGACCTTAGCAAGGGTTGGGCGAGGCTGGGTTTGTTGTTGAGGTGTGAGGGATTGGTTGTTGTTGGGTTCCCACTTCCTCTTGAGTTCCTGGGGTTTCGTATGCTCACTCCTCTTGGGTAGCTCTCCCTGTGCCACCGCTTGGTCGATTAGTTTGTGAGCCAAGCAAATAGTAGATTGAATGAGAGTGGGATCTGTCGTGGTGATTAGGCTTCGGATTTGTTCAGGTAATCCCCTAACGTATGGCTCGATCTTTCTGTATTCTGGTGTCACCATTTCTGGGTACTGTTTACACCATTCGTGAAATCGAGTGGTGTATTGTTCAATTTCAGCTCCTTCCATTTTGTGATTCCAACACTCCTCCGATTCCTTGATTTCGTTCTGGGGATGGTATTCTTCCTTCAACATCTTAATGAAATTTTCCCATGGTATGGAATTAGCAGTCGCCAAACTCAGTGTTTGGACCTGTGAATTCCACCAAATGAGGGCCTGTCCCTCTAGAGTTCCGGTGGCGAATTTCACTTTGTTCTCCTCAGAGCACTCGCATATGCAGAAGATTGTCTCAGTATTCTTGATCCATCGGAGCAGTCCCTCTGCTCCTTCCGACCCCTTGAATGTTAGAGGATGATAACTAAGGAAGGTCTTGAATAAGCATCCTCTTAAGTTGTTGCGAGTCTCATTGTTTGTTTCATTGTTTACGCGTATAGTCTCGTAATCCGCTATAGCTTTGTTAACCCGTTGTTCTATCATGGCTTCGATAGCAGCAGCATTGGTTGATTGATCGTTAGTACGCACGAACGTTCCTTGTCCAGCCATTGGTAAGTATGTATCTACAATAGGTTTTGGATTACTTACAGTTAGAGATTGCTGTGTGTGATATAGAGATAGTATATCCTCTTCCTTCATGTGTACAATTATAAGCTTTAGAAGGTTACTATTACCAATGTGATGTATATGAGCACAACTCGCTCAATTAGATTCTAACAGTACTAAATACAATAAGGGAATAAACTACTTGGTGAAAATAGTGGAGTTCGAATCTCCACTAGCAGCAGTGTTCTACATAGTTCTCCTCGTGGGTGTAGCGTGTCATTTGAATTTGCTAGAATTCGTGTGTACTTATAAATTCACGATTACGTTGGCCACCATAATCGTTAATTTATCTTACACAGTCATTCTAGTTCATTCAATTTCAAACTACTAAACATCCTAGGGTTTGACGTTTGCTCCCTGAGTGTCAATACTATGGTCACAGTCCACAAACATGTGTCTTTTGACTGGGTTTACACTCAAGAAAGAGGTTGGAGGAGGCGCTCGATTCGAGTTAGATCGTGCTAGAGGAGTCTTCTTCAGAGCATAGAAGAGTTCCCTTTAGTCTTGTGTTCGTCCTTTCACTAATCCCATCTCGCAGTTCTCAAGCATAGTCGGATGTGTATACCCGCGAAGGGTTCCAATGGTATGTTCGTAAATATCCGATAAAATCACAAAGCATATTGCTAAACTATGCATATAATTAGTTGTGCGAAACTAGTGTAGTGTCTAAAGTTGAGCAATGGCTATAGTCTAAGTTTACTACATGCAAACCTAGTTCTCTATAACCAAGGCTCTGATACCAGTCTGTCACACCCCCAAATTCCCACTTGTGGCGTATGTCCACGTGGATGTGACGTGTCCAGAATCACAGCTCAAGGTCATATAGAATACCCCTATATGCGTTTACAAATCCATTGTTTGACACATACACATAATAAGATAGTTTGCAGCGGAATAAAAGTTGTCTTATCATGATGCAGCGGAAAATCAAGTGTTCGACAAAAATGCAGCGGAAATGTAAATAGTTTAACATAACATTGTTTTATCATAATGAAAGTAAATTGTTTTCAAATGACAAGACAGAATGCATGTAAGTTCCTAATTGCTCGTTCCTTAAAGTGTGCATTCCTGTCCTCCTGCTAGCCACGCTAGTTACCTGAGAATACAAGTTAGAAAAGTGTCAACACAATGGTTGGTGAGTTCACAGGTTTTGATATACATATAGTAATAAAAGTGTGTCATGCTGTTTATCATATGTTAGTACCGAGCCCTTGGCCCAAAGTGTCAGTGCGTCACTACCGAACTAGACTTGTTAGTCTTTGCCTCCGCCATGTCTCGTAATAACATGGCAATATAGGTCAAGTTTTCACGTGTTATGACATCCAGTCAATATTTCGCCACGCGGGGTTCGTCACACCCCAAACGGATCCATTCAAACTCGCCTCGTTGCTTGTACATTAACGGTAAGACTTTGTGAGGACTTCTTACGATTACAACACTTAATGTTTGTCAAATAAACCAGCATACACCAAAATGTTTGCACAGTAATAGATGTTTGACTCGATGCAACAAGTATTCTCCCCCTATTTAAAAGCGTTTTGAAAAAGAGTAAGAGGGGCCGTAAACTCACCTTAGTGATAGAGTAGTAAGTCAAGCGTAAGCTCCTGCGTAGATGGCACGTCGGTCACTGGCAACCTATATCGTATACCGTACGTGAGTTCGTGTAAGTGACCGTGCTAGTGTTGGTGTTAGTGCTCGTGTTTGTGCCCAACAACCCTTGGTTGTTCATGTTTGTCCGTGTCGGTCCACAATGACCGTGTTTGCTCGTGTTGGTCCACATTGACCATGTTTGACCATGTTTGACCGAAGTTGACCGTGTTTGACCAAAGTTGACCGTGTCAAGTCAACGACCCGTTGGTGAACCGTGTGACGGTTGTGAATCGTGTAGCAATTGTGTTAGTGTTTGTCGTGTGCAAAACGCGCAAGTCGCGTCTATGGACAACTTACTATTTATAGTAAGTTTCCATTTTTGGAAAGTTCACAAAGCATACCGGTTTTATAGTTCTAGCATGTTCAATAGTCTTACGTGATCATGTTAACACATAGCACATCATCATACGAATTCATATAAGTTGTTTTCGTCATGTTAGTGCACAAAAGTTTCCTAAAATGGAAAGTTTCCATTTTAGCATACGTGACATCGGAAACCATCTAACTTAGCATCTAAACTTCATGTTATAACATATCAAGTTACTTAACATGCTTGAATCAAACAAAATGTTCCTAAGTCGGGTTTTGTAAAAATAAAGTTACTATAAATAGTAACTTTGTTGTTTTTGCATCAAATGACCATTTAAGCATTTCTAGACCTATTTTCATGTTACAAATCATCATAGTAGCTCATTTAACATCCTTTAAACATACTAACATAATCCGATTCATCATCTAGCATTATTTCATCCATAAAAGTTACTAAATATAGTAACTTTGTCAAAAATGACCATAAACATTATCAATATCACATTTGAACATCATAATCATTCTAATAACATTTAAGTAGCAATCTATGAGCATGCATGATACCATATATCATTCACATCACCATTTTACAATCAAAAAGTTACTATTAATGGCAAGTTTCATAAAAATCGTAATTTTGGCCATTTCAACATCATCCAATCATGTGAAGATCTTCTAATATCATTTATAAACACGATTACAACCACAAGATCACTCCATGAGTCATGGATCATACATGCATGGCACTTTTTCAACGTTTTATAACCAAATAATGATATTCTCATAAACACATCATCATAGATCATCACCAAATGCATGCAAATCATGTTAGATCATCATAAATCACATTAAAACTAATAAACCCAGAAACAACATTCGTGCTTGTGCTTTACCCATGCTTGCATGTGAGTTTAGAGTCTTGCATGTGGGTGTAAGAGGTGTGAAAGTGAGTTTCTAGTATAGAAACTACCTTTGAGTGCTCTAAAATGGTTGAGATGATGATGAAATCGAGCAAGAAGGCTCCTAAGTGCTTCTGGACAGCTGGTTCACGCAGGGATGTAGAGGTGGTGATGGTGTCGAGCTTCCAACGTCGTTCTTTAAGCTCCCGATCTTCACCTCAAGCTTCCAAGAGCTTGATAATGGTTGTAACAGAGTAAAAATGGAGTTTTTCTGGTGGGGAAGACGATCTTGAGTGCCTGGGGTTCGATTTGTGCGAAATAGGGTAGCTAGTGATGATGGTGTCTTGGTTAAATAAAGATTCTGCGAACTGGGTCTTGTCGCGTAACGCGACATGCTCAAGAGAGTCTCTCGCGTAGCGCGAGGAATTTCGGGTTCGAATTTCCCCCGCCCACCTGTCGCGTATCGCGACAGGTTCCTTGTGGGCCGTCGCGTAGCGCGACACGTCCCCTGAAGAGCCCAATAGGCCCATTTTAGTGGGTTTGATCCGTTCGTCGCCGTTTTCACGTCTACGAACTATCGTTTGAATTTCCGAGTTCAAAGTGTGGGTGTTTCGTGAGGTTTCGAGTGTTGTGCTACACAATGTGCTTGACGTTCACCAACGTTCGTGTGTTTTGACCCGCGTGTGCTGGTTGTCGATAATTCCACGAATTATCTTGTTGTGTGTCGGTGTTTGTACTGTCGTGCCACGTGTCACACTAAATTAATCTAATTCTAGTGCCACGTGTACATAATGCATTTAAATAAACATTTAAATAAAATCAAAGCTGACCTGGAATTTACGGGGTGTCACACAAGACTATCCGGCCCAATGGGTGTTAAGTAATTCATAAACATATGAATGAACGTTGCAAATGATGAAAATAATGAACAAACACATTGATAAAATAAACACTTCATTTATTATAAGATGATAATAAGTATTAAACAAGTTACATAAAGGTTTAAAAGTCTATTATACAAATGATAGCTTGTGATTAAGGAACAAGTATTGAATCTTTAACAAAGAAGAATTGAGGCCGGATAACAAACAAGATTCATGAGTGTTAGTCAACTTTAGGACTAACACCTACACGCACAACAAACTCTTATAAACTTATACTTATAAACTACAACACTATGAAATCAATACAGGAGCGTGAACATAATATCAAGTGCAAACAAAGAGAGCGTGCATTCTTACTCTACATACTCAACCACTAAGGACACAAGGTGAGTTCATTTGTCCCTTTTCAAATTTATTTGTTTTACTTCGGGACTGAGAAGCATGTTAAACATTTTCATAAATTGTTGAAATGTTACCTAATGTTTTAAACATACACATGATAATTATGTTGAAACTTATACTTTAAGCTTGATGCTTAAAATAAATTGTTGGATACTTGTGAGACTTAGGAGACTTGATGCTATTACATGAGACTTGATGCTATTACATGAGACTTGATACTTATACATGGGATTAGATGCTTGTGAAACGATATGTTAAACATGACATTTTATGCTTGTGAAAACATTATGCGTAAACATGATATTTGATACTTATGAGGCTATGTGATGTACATGAGACTTGATGTAAACATATCATATACCTGATGAATCAATGTGTGAACAATTGAAACTTTATGTTTGGAAACTATTACTTGCGCATGAAACATTGTACATGTATCTAACCATAGTCTACGTAATTGCTAAACTTCTGGTATTCCAGAGCTTGTACCTATGGGGTGAGATACATGTAGAAACATAAACGTAATGATACTAGGCTATTACCTGGTTATAAGGGACATGTAATTGTTAAACTTCTGGTATTCCAGAGCTTTTGTCGGCTTATATGAGGTATGTAAATGCTAAACATAAACGTATCGATTCTAGGCTATTACCTGGTTATAAGGGACATGTAATTGCTAAACTTCTGGTATTCCAGAGCTTTTGTTGGCTTATATGAGGTATGTAAATGCTAAACATAACGAATGCTAAGCTATTATCTATATAAGAGACATGTAATTGCTAAACTTCTGGTATTCTAGAGCTTTTGTCTGCTTATAGGATATGTGTAATTGCTGATTTATTTGTGTGTGCATAGCTTGTGCCTTTGTATGAGATTAGGGACAGCTAAACTATGTGCGTGTGACTCTATGATACTTGATAAACATCATGTGAAACTAACACTTACGAATACAATAGACATGAAAACTTTGAAACATATAACAAAAGCTTTGATGAGGATTGAATTGATTGGTAGGTAAAATGCTTAATTATTAGTAACAACCATGTCATATCCGGGTTAGTATGTGGTGGGATGTTGGCTAGGGCTTGTTCCCTTACATATGCCCTATATATAAGCATACCGACTTGGATATTACATGTGGAGTTACTGAGGTTAAGGTTTTACCGAAGGAGGTTTGTGAAACTATTTTAAACTTATAAACTTTATGAACTCACCAACCGTTGTGTTGACTTGATCTTTTTACATGCTTTTTCAGGTGAAGAACATGTTTAATTTAAGCTTTTGGATATGCATACTAGGCTGCCCAGATAGAGGACCTAGTAGACTTTTGGAGAAGCACATCTTTTGTTGATGACACATATCACTTTTGATATCTTGTACATACACAAGATATAAACATTTGATTCTTTGGGTTAGGTTTACTTAGTTAAATTGCAGAACATTGCTATTGTAATTTAACTTTGTAATCCTATATATCATTTGATTGTGCTTTAGTTATTCTTAAACGTTGATGCTATGTAAACAATCTGATCATCATGATTATCACCCGCGATATCGCACCTCGAGAACCTTCCGCCCGACGGGGACTCCGATCCAACCCCGCCGGCTCGGGGTGTGACACATAGCAAAATCAAATCTTTCTTCACAAACTATATACAATTATATATATATATATATATATATATATAAACATAAAATTATACAAAATTGAAAAAACCAAATTTAAAAGTTTTAGTGGCCAAAATTAAATAAACAAAACTTTATATTATATAAAAAATTTAGTGATCAAAATCGAAATTGAAAAAACAAAATTTAAAAAACAAAATTTAAAAGTTTTACATTGGGTGTAATTTTTAGTTCTAGTTTTTTTTTTAATGACTTGAAACGCAAAAACCTACAACGTGATTTCACAAGTCTTATTGGATTTGACGCTTTGAGGCATACGTTTGAGATCATCACAGAAGGAACCTCACAACTAAGTAAATTCCCTAACCATGCTTTAACAAATATATCTTGATCTGGATTCAAATTCAAGACATCCTGTAAGAAAGTCAAGAGAGTATTAAACACTTTGCCTAATTTTTATTTTTTACTAATGCTTCGAACCGAACAAAAGCTACAGTTTCTTGATAAATAAATAATTGCCCTGTATACATTTGAAAGTTAACAGTAATATTACTTTTAAATTCAACTATGTTTAATCCCACCCGCGCGTTGCGGCAGGTTATCACAGTACACTTTCGATAACGTGTATTATATATTATTTGCAAAATCATAAGTTACATAGCAATATCAAATCTCTCATCACAAACTCTATACAATTATATATATATATATATATATATATATATATAAACATAAAATTATACAAAATCGAAAAAACAAAATTTAAAAGTTTTAGTGGCCAAAATTAAATAAACAAAACTTTATATTATATAAAAGTTTTAGTGACCAAAATCGAAAAAACAAAACTTTATATTGTATAAAAGTTTTAGTGGCCAAAATAAAAAAAAAACTTTAAAAAGTTTTAGTGGCCAAAATCGAAAAAACAAAACTTTATATTATATAAAAGTTTCAGTGACCAAAATCGAAAAAACAAAACTTTACTATTAAGTTTTAGTGGCCAAAATCGAAAAAACAAAACTATATATTATATTAAAGTTTTAGTGGCAAAAATCGAAAAAACAAAACTTTAAAAGTTTTGTGGCCAAAATCGAAAAAACAAAACTTTATATTATATAAAAGTTTAAGTGGCCAAAATCGAAAAACAAAACTTTACTTTTAGTGGCCAAAATCAAAAAAACAAAACTTTATATTAAATAAAAGTTTTAATAGCCAAAATCGAAAAAACAAAACTTTAAAAAGTTTTAGTGGGCAAAACCGAAAAAACAAAACCTTATAATATATAAAAGTTTTAGTAACCAAAATCGAAAAAACAAAACTTTAAAAGTTTTAGTGGCCAAAATATAAAAAAAACAAAACTTTATATTATATAAAAGTTTTTGTGACCAAAATAAAAAAAAAAACAAAACTTTACTATTCCTTTCAGTTGGTTTTTAATATATATAATAATTAGACTGTTGGTTTTCATGTGCTACTTGTTGATGTGACGTAGGTAAAGCCAATTCACATAAATGCTTTAAATCTTAAAAACTAACATCTCTCCTTTGATTCATAACTAAAACTCAATTCCCAACTTTTTTATTTTTGAATTCCTCCGAAAGGAAGGGTTTTTATTTAATAAAATCATAGGTGACACAAAAAATGTTGAGTTATAAATAAAAAAATAAAAACTTAAAAAAAAAATCCGGCATGAACCTTCATCAATAGGGATTCATCTATAGTCCTACATTCATGATGTAAACAATCTACATTGAGTATAAAATTTAAGGTAGAGCAAGTACGAAAGAAGCAAATATATATCTAAATGTTGTGCAATCCGGCGGTGGAGATTGGGCGAAGTGAGAGGGGGGGCGAAAATTGTTGAAACCCAGAATATATGTTAATTTTTTGAAGCAAGGGGGAGCGAAACCATTATTTTTAACTAAAAATAACATTTCGGCCGAAAAATTAACATTACCGACGAAAAAAGAGAGGGGAGGTCGCCCCTGCCCCTATAAAGACTCACCCATGGTGCAACCACAGTTTATATTTACCTAACAGTGCATATACCTAATTATTATTTATAAGATTTTACCCTAGTGTTACTCCTTTAATTTCTTTCTATGAGAGTGATTGTACTTGAATGAGCATGGGTTTTCTCTGTAATGGATTATAGGGTCGTAAACGAACCGAACGTTCAATGAATAATTCGTAAATCATTCGGCAAAAAGTTTGTTTGTGTGTGTTTGTTTAATAAATGAACAAACACGAAAACTAAAGTTCATTCGTTTCGCTAAATAAATGAACATGAACATAGGCCGTATACGTTCATTTGTGTTTGTGAACATTCAATCATATATTTGTTAACATCCGTTTACGTTCGTTTATATTCTTTTGTTATATTTATTTTTTTATATTTATTCATTAATATGTTATATATTCTTAATCTTTTATTTTTACTTTAGTATCATAACATTTAAACTAGAATATCTTTTTAAAAATATAATAATTTGAAACTAAGATTTTTGAAACACTAGTTTAGAATAATTTCAATTAAGATTATTACTTTTAAATTTTATTTTGTTTTATGGTGATTTATTTTTTTGATTTTTATATCAAGTATTTGACTTTATGTTTACGTAAATGATTATCTCTAATTCTTAATATTAAGAATGATGATTTTTATACAATATGTTAATTTGCGTTCGTGAACGAGTTCAATTTCTTAATGAACAAAAACGAACAGAATTTTCAGTTCGGTTAGTGCTCCTGTAAACAAGTTAAAAGTCAAATGAACGAACACGAACAGAGGCTTGTTCGTGTTCATTCGGTTTATTTACAACCCAATTTGGTTCACTCCTGAATTGATGAAATATATGTGTTGTGGTTTACGTATACGCTTCCTTTTGTGAACGTGTCAGTCAAATCAACTAACACACACACAAATATATATATATATATATATATATAGGATTTGGTTCAAATAAGAACCCACCATATTTGTGGTAACCTATTAACCCATTTAAGTCAATCAGATTCACCCACATCATAGATTAAAAGAAAAACAATAATGTAAATGACACTCAAAGTGGTTAAGAAACTTGATTTATTGTATGTTAACTAAACGTCAAATGTTGGTATCTTAAATAAGATCATCCTCTTGCAGAGGCTGTTAGAATGTGTATCACAATTATGCAACACGCCAACAACATATCATGACTTCTATTTGAAGCCTGATAACCGATGCATAATTGCATAGACCAATGAACTATCATTTTTTCTTAGCTATTAACTCTAGCAATAAACCAACTTAAAGAAATCATCAAACAGCATATATAAATCAATATTACTAAAGATTTGATTTTGAAGCTTGAAGCTTTTGTATTGGTAAGTTTTCATATAAATAATTAATATAATTTTTGGTAAAATTTAAAAGCCATTAAACAAAACTTAAGTAGGCTCTAGATAGTGTCACTCTAAATAACTTTAATCAGAACAAAAAGTTCTTTTGGTTAGTTGCTATTGGCTTTGCTAGAAACCCTGCATTGCCTACTTTTAAATACATACATGAAGTTAGATGAAGTAGTTTAAGATGTTCTGTTTAGAACTAATAATGTATGATATATGTAGCAAATGAAAAACTATATACCTAAACCATCCGAAAACAGAGACCAAACTAACATTAAACTTAAAGAAAGATGGAATTTGATAGTTGATATGTCTAGATTGTAAACAGGTACAGCTACCATTTACCTAACCCATTACAAAACAAAATTTAAACCAACATAAAACGTAGCACGTGCTGAACAATTGATGGCCAGATAAACATTTAATGGTTAAAACCATATAGAAAATTAAAAAAAGAAAGCCATTAGAACATACCAAAAATCATATAAACAATATCAAGAAAACTTAAACGTAATAATCCGATGCAATCATTCAATCAAAACAACATGCCAATGAACCAATAATCCAGAACTAAACCTCAATCACGAATTGGATTAAAATAAAACTAAAAGGTTCAACCTAATCAAAGATGAGAAAACACCAAGATACTATCTACTTTCAAGTTTCAACTACCGTTTTCTCGCCTCCGAACAGAACCTAGCGACCTCCGGCGGCGTCTCCGATCAGAACTCAGGTATGAGTTGGTTATAATAAATGTGATTGATAAGTTGTTGGTTAGTTTATAATGGTGGTTTAAAATTTGGAGAAATCGTGAGTTTAATTAATTAAATTTGTTCATATCAGTTATCATTATCCAAAAATTTGGTTATTGTAATAGTATTGTTAGGGACTTGTATCATGTTTCTGAAATTGACGTTGGGAGAATCTGGATGCACACATCTTAAGCATGTGTAATTGAGTAATAAAAAATTATGCTGTTGATTAGTTTTTCAAGCTCTTTTTGACATAAATCTTTCTAGACTTCATACAATATATAATTCTTTTTAGAAAACTCTCTTGTAATCTGTCATTCAAAAAATCCTGCAAACAAAAGAGCCAAAATCTTTAAAGACTTAATCTTCATTAACCAAATTCACACAGCAAAATATTATTTTATTCCATCCCAGCTGAAACAAAGAGATAGAAACCAAATGTTTACATCAAATTGGATGATAATCAGCTTCAAAATTATTGGGTTTAAGTACATGATTGAGGATCAAACTAAAATGGTTTGGTGTATTTCTCTATGTTCCATAAAAAATAATTTTCATGGATGCAAACTAAATGATATTCAAAGTAGTATGTAAACATGAATTATTATGATGTTAACTAAACATCAAATGGATGAGCTAAACTATTTTCTTAAAAAAACCTGGTTGCAACACATTAAAAAATTACCGCCTAAAATCAATTATAATACCAAAAAAAGTTATTAGATGGTTGAAACAACCTTCTAACTGGACTTGTCAAATTTGGGATATATACATTTTTATTGTCATTTAGTGGAGTTTTATCCTCAATCCCAAAGGAGTGTCATAATAGGCATGGTTCAACTATGTCCAGGTCTTAGTCTAATTAAATAACTCATGAATAGCTTTACTTGTTTGCAGTAATAGCTAAGCCAGAACACACTGCTAAAATTTAACGTTTATCTGATGCTGTTTCAAGCATACATGTGAAAAGACATAAAACTAAAATTTAATTAAGTTAAAAAATGAAGCCAAATTGGGTAAAGAAATTAAGATCAGATTAACAAAGGGGCACCAATTAAATTTTACATGATCAAGTAGTAGTATCACACATGGATACACGCAAAACTAAAAGTTTTAAGTCATTAGGGTTCATGAATCAAATTATATAAGACATAAATTAGAGAGAGGAAACATAATAGTAGTGAATTAAGACCTTTCTTAACATCATTGAAGTCTTTTTCGTTAAGATCAGTGTGAAGAACAAAATAACCTTCTAAAGTAAAACATGAATTTTAAAGTCTTTTAGGTAGCATATGTATATAAGAAAACAATTTAACGAAACATGGCAGCAATCATAGAGAAGATGAGAATGTGGAAAAATCCTAATTAACCGTGTTGGTGGGTAGTCATGTAGCCCCGTCAATCAGATTCACCCACATCATAAAAATATATCATTTTTTTTTTAAATCAAAGTTTCCCCCTTGATTTTTATACCCTTATAACTTTTTTATACTATGTTATTTTTTTATAAAAATTACATCATTAAACTTGTTATATTTTTCTCGTTAATTTCATAATACTCATGCCAATTTTTTTTTGAATTTTTTTCGAGCGTTCGTAATTACAAATTATTTTAAAATATTTTACAAATCTTTCCATCTTTAAAATATTTTACAAATTATTTTGAGCGTTCGTAATTTTCTCTCATTTTTTCGAGCGTTTGCAATTACACCAACGTAAAATCTTTCCATCTTGTTACAAATTATTTTTTATTACAAAAATTAATTTTCTCTTGTTTTTTCAAAAAATTCAAAAAAAATTGGCATGACTATTACGAAAAATAAATACAATAATTTTCTCTCGTTTTTTCAAAATCTTTCCATCTTTAAAATGTTTTACAAATTATTTTGAGCGTTCGTAATTTTCTCTCATTTTTTCAAGCGTTTGCAATTACACCAACGTAAAATCTTTCCATCTTGTTACAAATTATTTTTTATTACAAAAATTAGTTCATTAATATTTTAAAAAATTAATAACACTTTGAAAAATCCAGTTCCTTACATCAGTGTAAAACGTCGTTGCATCAGTGTAAAACGTAGTTGCATCAGTGTAAAACGTAGTTGCAACAGTGCAAATTACGAAAATTTCAAAAAAAATTGACAAAATTACACTTGAATTAAAGATAAAAAAGTGACAAATTTAACGGTGAAGTTTTTATAAAAAAATAATAATGTATATAAAAGTTATGAGTGTTTAAAAAACTGAGGGTAAACTTTTTTTAAAACAGGAATCAAGTACACCCCACCAAATGTCAAATCAGTGTAAAAAATGCATTTCGTTACGTCAGTGTAAAACGTCGTTGCATCAGTGTAAAAGGTCGTTGCATCAGTGCAAATTACGAAAATTTAAAAAAAATTGACAAAATTATACTTGAATTAAAGATAAAAAAGTGACAAGTTTAATGGTGCAATTTTTATAAAAAAATAATAATGTATATAAAAGTTATGAAGGTTTAAAAAATTGGGGGGTAAACTTTTTTTTTTAAAATGAAATCAAGTACACCCCACCAAATCTCTAAAATACCCTTAAAAAAATCTCGTCCACATGTTTTTTGACTTTTTTTCTAGAATAAATATGGACCACACATTACAAAAGGTTTCATTTTAACAATCAATGAAAATGAGTTAATAAATTACCACATTTGGAGTGGGTTACCATTGGAATCTTTCTCTGTATGTATGTATGTATGTATGTATGTATGTATGTATGTATGTATGTATGCTAAATGCCTTCATCCAATCTTTTACACAACGAGTGCTTTGAAAAACTTCAAAAAGAAATATTATAATAACAAACATATATAAAAGAAAAATAAATTGTTGTTTTCATCTTTGTGCTTTGGTTCAATTTGTCATTTTCATTCAAATTTCTAAATGTTGCCAATTTGACATTATGATTTTTTTTTTTTTTTGTCATTTTACTCCAACCTTGTTAACTCAATCCAATTACACTATTAAATGTAAGGGTACGTTTTGTCAAATTTATACTAAATTCATAACAAAAAAAAGGAAAAAAAAAAAAGGAAAAAATAACATTCAAATATTTTGGTAAAAAAATAGCAAAAATAATTTTAATAGCAATATCCAACATCAAAAATATGTTACTCCTATATTATAGTCAAACATATTCGATTATATAGGGTATATATATAAGGGATGGTTCCATTGTTAACCCTCCCTTATATCGTTAACCCGGTATTTTTTGCTCGAACCTTTGTTTTTTTTCATTGTTTTTGTTATACATAAATAGGGGGTTTCTTTTTTGTGGGTTTTTGCTAATTCATCACCGTTTAGAAATTATTTACAAGTGTAAGTAAGTGTAAGTTACTTACACTACACTTAATGTAAGTAACTTACACTTGTAAAAAATTTTCTAAACGGTGATGAATTAACAAAAATACAAAAAAGAAACCCTCCTTATTTATGTATAACAAAAACCATGAAAAAAACAAAGATTCGGGCAAAAAATGCCGGGTTAACACGGGTTAACGATATAAGGGAGGGTTAACATTTGAACCTCTACCTATATATATATATATATATATATATATATATATATATATATATATATTCTTAGTTAAAAAAACCCGATTGCAATATAACATAAACAACAAAAATAATTTCCAGTTGAATATCCAATATCAAAATATTGCAAAAACATGCAAAAGTACATTAACCCGTCCAAACACTAACAAAAAGAAAGTAAGCAGTCAAAACTAACAACCAAAATTATTTTTATAGGTTATGTAAAAAAAGTAAGCATCCAACTAAGGGGTGTTCAAAAAAATTGAAAGTTGTTTAAAACTGAAAACCAAATTGTAGCCGTAACCCAAAATGTCACACCCCCAAATTCCCACTCGTGGCGTATGTCCACGTGGATGTGACGTGTCCAGAATCACAGCTCAAGGTCATATAGAACACCTCTATATGCGTTTACAAATTCAAGTTTGACACATACACTCATAAAATAGTTTGCAGCGGAATAAAAGTTATCATGTCATATTGCAGCGGAATATCAAATGTTTGACAAAATGCAGCGGAAATGTAAATAGTTTAACACAACATTGTTTAACAAAATGAAAGTAAAGTGTTTTCAAAACGACAGAATGCATGTAAGTCCCTAATGCTCGTCCCTTAATTTGTGCATTCCTGTCCTCATGCTAGCCGCGCTAGTTACCTGAGAATACAAGTTAGAAAAAGTGTCAACACAATGGTTGGTGAGTTCACAGGTTTTGATATACATATAGTATTAAAAGTGTGTCATGCTGTTTATCAATGTTAGTACCGAGCCCTAGGCCCAAAGTGTCAGTGCGTCACTACCGAACTAGACTTGTTTGTCCTTGCCTCCGCTATGTCTCGTATACATAGCAAGTTAGGTCAGAATTTGCACGGGTTATGACATCCAGTCAACATAGTGCCCCGTGGGGTTAGTCATTTCCTAATGGATCCATCCAAATCTACCACGTTGTTCGTACATTAATGGTAAGACTTTGTGAGGGCTTGTTACGAGTTCAACACTTAATGTTTGTCCAATAAACCAGCATACACAAAAATGTTTGTAATAGCAATAATGTTTGACTCGATGCAACTAGTATTCTCCCTCTATTTAAAAGCGTATGAAAAAGAGTAAAGAGGGGCCGTAAACTCACCTTAGTGATGTGAATGAAAGTACGCGTAAGCTCCTGTGTAGACTGCGCGTCGGTCACCGGCAACCTATATCGTATACCGTACGTGAGTTCGTGTAAGTGACCGTGCTAGTGTTCGTGTTAGTGCTCGTGTTTGTGCTTAACAACCCTTGGTTGTTCATGTTTGTCCGTGTTGGTCCACAATGACTGTGTTTGCTCGTGTTGGTCCACATTGGCCGTGTTTGACTGTGTTTGACCAGAGTTGACCGTGTCAAGTCAACGACCCGTTGGTGAACCGTGTGACGGTTTGTGAATCGTGTAGGAATCGTGTAAGTGCTCGTCGTGTGCAAAACGCGCAAGTCGCGTCTATGGACAACTTACTATTTATAGTAAGTTTCCATTTTTGGAAAGTTCACAAAGCATAACAGTTTTAAAGTTCTAGCATGCTCGTTAGTCCTACGTGATCATGTTAACACATAACACATCATCATACAAAGTCACATAAGTCGTTTATAGCATGTTGGCACATAAAAGTTTCCTAAAATGGAAAGTTTCCATTTATAGCATACGTGATGTCGGAAACCATCTAACTTAGTATCTAATCCACATATTATAACATAATAAGTCATTTAGCATGCTCAAATAATCCAACACGTTGACAAATCGGTTCTTGTAAAAATAAAGTTACTATAAATAGTAACTTTGTGTTTTTTTTGCATAAAAATGACCACTTAACATTTCTAAACCTATTTTCATGTCACTAATCATCATAATATATCTTCTAACAACATTTAATCATGTCAACATAACCAAATCCATCATATATCAACATTTCATCAAATAAAGTTACTAAATATAGTAACTATGTCAAAGTGACCATAAACATGATCAAAATCACATTCTAAACCTTATCATCATCCCAATAACATCTAAACAACAATCCATGAACATGCATGACACCAAATATCATTTATAACACCATTTTAACCATATAAAGTTTCTATAAATAGAAAGTTCATTCAAATCATAGTTTTAACGATTCTAACATTATCTAAGCATGACATCCTCTTTCAATATCATCAAGATACATAACCATTTACTGAAAATCATCCCTCATGTCATGGATCATACATGCATGTGGGTTTTTCATCATTTCAAGACCAATTCATGCATACAAATGAGGCACATCATCATGGATCGTCACAAAGCCCTATCTAAACACCATAGATCATCAAGAAACTCATCTAAACCAATAAACCCAGAAGTAAAATTCGTGCATGTGCACTATAGGTACTTGCATGTGGGTATAAGGTCTTGCATGTGTGTGTAAGGGGTGTGAAAGTGTGTTTCAAGTCTAGAAACTACCTTTGAGTGCTCCTAAAAGGCTGAGATGATGATGAAATCGAGCAAGAAGGCTCCCGAGTGCTTCTGGACAGCTGGTTTGCGCAAGGATGTAGAGGTGGTGACGGTGTCGAGCTTCCAACGTCGTTCTTCAAGCTCCCAATATTCACCTCAAGCTTTCACAAGCTTGATAATGGTTCTAACAGAGTAACAATGGAGTTTTCTGGTGGGGAAGAAGGGTTGGAGTGGTCTAGAGCTCGAGAAGATAAAATAGGGTGGCTTAGACATGATGGCATCTTGGTTTTATAAGATTTTGCCGTCTGACACCCGTCGCGTACCGCGGAGATAGGCCAGAAACATGCTTCGCGCTACGCGAAGGAATCCGGGAGTCAACTCTTCGCAATGTCTGTCGCGTACCGCGACGATGCTTCTTGTTGGGCCATCGCGTACCGCGATGGGCCCCTGAAGAGCCCAATAAGCCCTTTTTAATGGGTTTGATCCGTTCGTCGTCGTTTTCACGCTTCCGAACTATCGTTTGGCCTCGTTTGAACTTCCAAGTTCAATGTGTGAGTGTTTTGTGAGATTTCGAGTGTTGTGCTACACAATGTGCTTGACGTTCACCAACGTTCGTGTGTTTTGACACGTGTGTGCTGTTTGCCGATAATTCCACGAATTATCTAGTCATGTGTCAGTGTTCGTACTGTCGTGCCACGTGTCACACTAAATTAATCTAATTCTAGTGCCACGTGTACATAATGCATTTAAATAAACATTTAAATAAATATAAAGCTGACCTGGAAAATACGAGGTGTCACATCCTCCCCTTGTTAGAAAGAATTTTGACCCGAAATTCAACTTGCGTTGCCAGTGTTTGTCTGTTCCGCGAACAGGTGTGGGTACTTTTGTTTCATCTGGTCTTCACGTTCCCACGTGAATTCCGGTCCTCGTCGCGAATTCCATCGCACCTTTACAATCGGAATCTTGCTGAGTTTGAGCTTCTTGGTTTCCCGGTCCATAATCTCCACCGGTTCCTCAACGAAGTTCAATTGTTCGTCGATTTGTATCTCCTCGAGAGGAATAACAAGTGTCTCATCGGATAGGCACTTTTTGAGATTCGAGATATGAAACACGTTGTGCACGCTGCTCAGCTCGTCTGGCAGGTTTAGCTCGTAGGCCACAGGGCCTATTCGTTTGGTGATCTCAAAAGGTCCAATGTATCGAGGGTTTAACTTGCCTCGTTTGCCAAACCGTATGACTCCCTTCCAGGGCGAGACCTTGAGTAGCACTCTGTCCCCCACCTGGAATTCTAACGGTTTGCGTCGTTTATCAGCATAGCTTTTCTGTCTGTCCCGAGCTGCTAGCATTCGTTTGCGTATTTGCACGATTTTCTCCGTCGTTTCGTGTACAAGCTCTGGGCCGGTCAGTTGGCTGTCCCCAACTTCCGCCTAGCAGATGGGTGATCGACACTTACGTCCGTAGAGTGCCTCGAATGGTGCAGCTTGGATGCTAGTGTGGTAGCTATTGTTGTATGAGAACTCAACTAACGGTAGGTGAGTCTCCCAGCTGTTTCCAAAGTCAATAACACATGCCCGAAGCATGTCTTCCAATGTCTGGATGGTGCGTTCACTCTGCCCATCAGTCTGTGGGTGGTAAGCGGTACTCATATCCAATCTCGTACCCAAAGCCTTATGCAGAGACTTCCAGAAGTGCGACGTGAATCGACTGTCGCGGTCGGATATGATCGAGATTGGCACTCCATGTCGAGTGACCACTTCCTTCAGATAAATACGAGTGAGTTTGTCCAACTTGTCAGTCTCCTTGATAGGTAGGAAATGTGCAGACTTTGTTAGTCGATCTACGATAATGGTATCGCAACCACTTGCCGTCTTTGGCAGTTTAGTGATGAAATCCATGGAAATCTGTTCCCATTTCCACATCGGTAATTCCGGTTGTTGAAGTAACCCTGATGGCCTTTGGTACTCCACTTTAACCTTTGAGCACGTTAGACACTTACTCACGTAAGTTGCTATTTCGGCTTTCATGTTCGGCCACCAGTAAGTTGTCTTCAGATCGTGATACATTTTGTCAGAGCCCGGATGTACGGAATACCGGCTCTTGTGAGCTTCGTCCATCACTACTTCTCTTAATCCTCCGTAGTGTGGAATCCAAATCCGATCCATTAAGTAATAAGCTCCGTCGTCTTTTGCCTTTATTTGCTTATCCATGCCACGCATGGCTTCAAGAGTGAGGTTCTCAGTTTTCAGAGCTTCCTGTTGTGCGATTCGAATTTGGTTTGGCAATTCAGAATGGATCGTGAGTTGTAGGGCACTCACGCGTTTCGTTGTTTCCTTTCGGCTCAACGCGTCGGCCACTACGTTTGCCTTGCCTGGATGGTACTTGATGACACAGTCATAATCGCCGATGAGTTCGACCCATCTTCGTTGTCTCATGTTCAGCTCCTTTTGGTCGAAGATGTGTTGTAGGCTCTTATGATCGGTAAAGATTGTACATTTCGTGCCGTACAAGTAGTGTCGCCAGATCTTCAAAGTGAATACCACAGCTCCTAACTCAAGGTCATGAGTTGTGTAGTTCTTCTCATGCACCTTCAGTTGTCGTGAAGCGTATGCTATCACCTTCTCGCGTTGCATCAACACACAACCGAGTCCTTGTTTCGAGGCGTCGCAATACACCACGAAATCGTCACATCCTTCTGGTAGGGATAGGATGGGTGCAGTGCATAGTTTCTGTTTTAGCAGTTTGAAAGCAACCTCTTGTTTTTCTCCCCAATCGAACTTCTTGTCTTTATGGGTCAGGGATGTCAGTGATTGAGCAATCTTTGAGAATCCTTCAATGAATCTTCGGTAGTACCCGGCCAGACCTAGGAATTGTCGCACCTCTGTCGGAGTCTTGGGTGCTTCCCAGTTCTTGATCGCTTCAACCTTGGCTGGGTCTACGTGTATCCCTTGCTCATTAACTACATGTCCAAGAAATTGGACTTCGCGAATCCAGAAGTCTCACTTTGAAAACTTCGCGTACAGTTGTTCTTCCTTCAATAATTCCAAGACTAGCCTTAGATGCTCAGCATGTTCTTCCCGATTCTTTGAATAAATCAGAATGTCGTCAATGAACACTATTACGAATTTGTCAAGGTAAGGTTTGCACACTCTATTCATGAGGTCCATGAATACCGCTGGTGCGTTGGTTAGTCCGAAGGGCATAACCAAGAATTCATAGTGTCCGTATCGGGTTCTGAAGGCTGTCTTAGGAATATCATTTTCCTGTATCCTCAATTGATGGTAACCCGATCTTAAATCGATCTTTGAATAGTAGCTTGACCCTTGCAACTGGTCAAACAAGTCGTCTATTCGTGGCAACGGATATCGATTCTTGATCGTCACCTTGTTTAACTCTCTGTAGTCAATGCACATACGGAATGATCCGTCTTTCTTCTTTACGAACAAGACCGGTGCTCCCCAAGGTGAGAAGCTCGGCCTGATAAATCCCTTGTCTAACAGTTCCTGCAACTGATTAGACAGTTCTTGCATCTCGGTAGGTGCGAGTCGGTAGGGAGCTTTAGCAATCGGTGCTGCTCCTGGTGTGAGGTCTATCTGGAACTCGACTTGTCGTTTCGGGGGCAGTCCAGGTAGATCCTCGGGAAACACTTCGGGAAAATCGCGGACTACAGCGATGTCCTCAATCTTCCTTTCCTTCTTCGGTTGCTCTACGATGAGGGCTAGTATGGCAGTGTATCCCTTTTGTAGATACTTGTTTGCCTTCATGCATGACATGATGTTCAGGGGTACTCCCCGTCTTTCTCCCTGAATCGAGATCTGTTCACCGTTCTGCAACGTCACTCGTACGATCTTCTCGTTGCATACAATCTCGGCTTGGTTAGCGGATAACCAATCCATTCCAACGACTACATCAAAGCTTCCGAGAGTTACCGGCATCAAGTCGATTTCGAGTTCGTGATCTGCCAACACCATGACGCATCCTCGAAAGACGTGTTGTGTTTCAATCAGCTTGCCATCGGCTAACTCTACAGTATATTTATAGTCTAGTGGTGTCGGGGTAATGTCTAGCAATTTACTAAACTCACTAGATATAAAGCTCCTATCGGCACCGGTATCAAATAATATACTAGTGTAGACATTATTTAAAAGAAACGTACCGGTCACGATGTTCGGGTCATCCTTGGCCTCCCCCGAGCCAATCAGAAAAGCTCGACCCTTGGCCGCTCCTCCTCCGGCCTTCTTCAGCTGAGGGCAATCCCTCCTCATGTGGCCCGGCTTGCCACATTCATAACACCCCTTGAGAGTGTTCTGGTTGTTGTTGTTGTTGTTCTGGTTGCGGTTGGGGTTGTTGTTGCTAGGGAATTTAGACCTGCAATCTCTGGCCATGTGGCCATGTCTTCCACATCGCAAGCATAGGTATCGCTCACATTGTCCAGAGTGGTGGTAAGAACATTTGTTGCACAGAGGGTATTTTCCTTGATACACACCCTTCCCCTTGTCATCGGGTTGGGTGATAGTGAAAGCTCTGGCGGGTGTAGTTCGTTGTTGTTGTTGAGGTTGATGAGATTGGTGCTGATTGGGTTCCCATTTTCTTTTCAGGCTTTCTTGAGGCTTCACGTGCTCGCCCCGTTTTGGCAGCTTGCCCTATGCTACGGCTTGATCAGTCAGCTTATGGGCCAGTCGGATCAGTGGTTGGATTGTGGTGAGGTCAGACGCCGTCACCATGCTTTGAATTTGCTCGGGCAGTCCACTGATGAACTGCTCGATTTTCTTGTACTCCGGCGTCACCATAGCCGGGCATAGTTTGCATAGCTCGTGAAATCGAGTGCAGTACTGCTCGATTTCAGATCCCACCATTTTATGCACCCAGAATTCCTCTTCGAGCTTCCGGATTTCATCACGAGGGCAATACTCCTCGAGAAGCATTCTTGTGAATTCTCCCAGGGAATAGAGTTGGCGGTTTCCAGTCCAAGAGTCTGGACATCGGTGTTCCACCATGTGAGGGCTGGTCCCTCCAGTGTACCGGTTGCATACTTAACCCGGTTTTCGTCAGAACATTCGCACATGGCGAACACCGATTCTACTTTTTCCACCCAGCGGAGCATCCCGACAGCTCCTTCAGTTCCCTTGAACTTGTGGGGGTGGCAGTTCAGAAAGGATTTAAAGGAACATCCTTTGTTGTTGTTGCCTTGTGATCCTGCTGGTCAGAAACCAATGTTAAGTGTTAGTGTGTGTCAGCTACACTGTGTTAGTCATGTTGGTCAAGTGTTAGTACCATTGTTAGTGCCGCTAGTTTCACTAGCATGTCGGTTCGCCTCGTACTCCGCGAGTACCTTGTTGAACTTACGTTCGACCATCATGTCGATCCTTGCCTTCTCGGCCTTGCGTTTGAGTCTGAGGGCGTTAGATCCTCTTCCAGACATGATGCTATATGGAAAGGTTAGAATGTTAGTTAGCATGAGTTAGGGCGTTAGCAAATGTCATGTTAGGAGTCAAGTCAGATGTCATGTCAGAGGTTGTGCTAGCAACAGTCATAATGATACAATAGAAAATAATAAAGCATAATTCTCATTAATACCAGATTTTTGAAGTACAATAATTTCAAAAGAAAATACAATACGAGTTCTTCGAGCACATCCCGCTCGTCTAGGCAAATACAGAAAAAAAAATATAAAATAAAATAACCTATCTAGTCCGAGTCCATGGAGACGTGTGAAATGTCACTGGCAGCGTCTCCGTCGTCATCATCCTCCTCGGGATCCTCATTAGGATCCTCATCAAAATCCTCCTCTTCGAGGTCCTCGGCCTCGAACTGTGGTTCGCCGTCATCGGCTGGCGGCTCCTCAATGAATTGCGCCGCCCATGCATTGAGCATGGCATCGCTAGCTTGAACCATCGCCTGAGTCTCCTCGTTGGCGACTCGGTTCTCTGTAATACGTCCATCATGCTCCTGCATGATGTCCACCATCTGCCCATGCTGACTCATCAGCTGGGATACCTGGAGACGAAGGGTCTCCACCTGCTCCTCCAGTCGACTGTTTCGCTCCTCCAGTCGATCGTTTCGCTCCTCCAGTCGATCGTTTCGCCTTTCCAGGCGATCGTTCTTCTCGCGAAGAACTCGGACCTCGTCCGATAGCTCGCCACTCCTCCACATCTCCCGTCGAGTGCAAGCAACGTGGGCCGCGAAGGCCTGCTCCAGTGGTACACCAAGTGATGGTAGTCGGTGTCCTGGAGTGGTATCGCCAGGGAAACGGTATGGAGGTACCCTATCTCCGATGATCCACTCCTGTATCATAGTGGGTAACCATCCCCAGTGTCGGGCTCGTGCCGCATGTCGAGCCCGTCTGTTCATCTCGGCATCTACCTGTACCACTATGTCATGGACCCGTCGTCGACTCTCGGCAGCCATACCCTCAGTGGTCGGGAGTCTGTCTGAACCTCTGCCGGTACCGTCGTTGTTGGCCATCCTGTAAGTCTCAAGTTAGTAATCAATAGTAATAACGTAAACAATAACATCATTAGTGTGCAAGTTCTACGTGTAGTGTCTAAGTTGAGCAATGGCTATAGTTTAAGTTTACTACATGCAAACCTAGTTCTCTATACCCAAGGCTCTGATACCAGTCTGTCACACCCCCAAATTCCCACTCGTGGCGTATGTCCACGTGGATGTGAGGTGTCCAGAATCACAGCTCAAGGTCATATAGAACACCTCTATATGCGTTTACAAATCCAAGTTTGACACATACACTCATAAAATAGTTTGCAGCGGAATAAAAGTTATCATGTCATATTGCAGCGGAATATCAAATGTTTGACAAAATGCAGCGGAAATGTAAATAGTTTAACACAACATTGTTTAGCAAAATGAAAGTAAAGTGTTTTCAAAACGACAGAATGCATGTAAGTCCCTAATGCTCGTCCCTTAATTTATGCATTCCTGTCCTCATGCTAGCCGCGCTAGTTACCTGAGAATACAAGTTAGAAAAAGTGTCAACACAATGGTTGGTGAGTTCACAGGTTTTGATATACATATAGTATTAAAAGTGTGTCATGCTGTTTATCAATGTTAGTACCGAGCCCTAGGCCCAAAGTGTCAGTGCGTCACTACCGAACTAGACTTGTTTGTCCTTGCCTCCGCTATGTCTCGTATACATAGCAAGTTAGGTCAGAATTTGCACGGGTTATGACATCCAGTCAACATAGTGCCCCGTGGGGTTAGTCATTCCCTAATGGATCCATCCAAATCTACCACGTTGTTCGTACATTAACGGTAAGACTTTGTGAGGGCTTGTTACGAGTTCAACACTTAATGTTTGTCCAATAAACCAGCATACACAAAAATGTTTGTAATAGCAATAATGTTTGACTCGATGCAACTAGTATTCTCCCCCTATTTAAAAGCGTATGAAAAAGAGTAAAGAGGGGCCGTAAACTCACCTTAGTGATGTGAATGAAAGTACGCGTAAGCTCCTGTGTAGACTGCGCGTCGATCACCGGCAACCTATATCGTATACCGTACGTGAGTTCGTGTAAGTGACCGTGCTAGTGTTCGTGTTAGTGCTCGTGTTTGTGCCCAACAACCCTTGGTTGTTCATGTTTGTCCGTGTTGGTCCACAATGACTGTGTTTGCTCGTGTTGGTCCACATTGGCCGTGTTTGACTGTGTTTGACCAGAGTTGACCGTGTCAAGTCAACGACCCGTTGGTGAACCGTGTGACGGTTTGTGAATCGTGTAGGAATCGTGTAAGTGCTCGTCGTGTGCAAAACGCGCAAGTCGCGTCTATGGACAACTTACTATTTATAGTAAGTTTCCATTTTTGGAAAGTTCACAAAGCATAACAGTTTTAAAGTTCTAGCATGCTCGTTAGTCCTACGTGATCATGTTAACACATAACACATCATCATACAAAGTCACATAAGTCGTTTATAACATGTTGGCACATAAAAGTTTCCTAAAATGGAAAGTTTCCATTTATAGCATACGTGATGTCGGAAACCATCTAACTTAGTATCTAATCCACATATTATAACATAATAAGTCATTTAGCATGCTCAAATAATCCAACACGTTGACAAATCGGTTCTTGTAAAAATAAAGTTACTATAAATAGTAACTTTGTGTTTTTTTTGCATAAAAATGACCATTTAACATTTCTAAACCTATTTTCATGTCACTAATCATCATAATATATCTTCTAACAACATTTAATCATGTCAACATAACCAAATCCATCATATATCAACATTTCATCAAATAAAGTTACTAAATATAGTAACTATGTCAAAGTGCCCATAAACATGATCAAAATCACATTCTAAACCTTATCATCATCCCAATAACATCTAAACAACAATCCATGAACATGCATGACACCAAATATCATTTATAACACCATTTTAACCATATAAAGTTTCTATAAATAGAAAGTTCATTCAAATCATAGTTTTAACGATTCTAACATTATCTAAGCATGACATCCTCTTTCAATATCATCAAGATACATAACCATTTACTGAAAATCATCCCTCATGTCATGGATCATACATGCATGTGGGTTTTTCATCATTTCAAGACCAAGTCATGCATACAAATGACGCACATCATCATGGATCGTCACAAAGCCCTATCTAAACACCATAGATCATCAAGAAACTCATCTAAACCAATAAACCCAGAAGTAAAATTCGTGCATGTGCACTATAGGTACTTGCATGTGGGTATAAGGTCTTGCATGTGTGTGTAAGGGGTGTGAAAGTGTGTTTCAAGTCTAGAAACTACCTTTGAGTGCTCCTAAAAGGCTGAGATGATGATGAAATCGAGCAAGAAGGCTCCCGAGTGCTTCTGGACAGCTGGTTTGCGCAAGGATGTAGAGGTGGTGACGGTGTCGAGCTTCCAACGTCGTTCTTCAAGCTCCCAATCTTCACCTCAAGCTTTCACAAGCTTGATAATGGTTCTAACAGAGTAACAATGGAGTTTTCTGGTGGGGAAGAAGGGTTGGAGTGGTCTAGAGCTCGAGAAGATAAAATAGGGTGGCTTAGACATGATGGCATCTTGGTTTTATAAGATTTTGCCGTCTGACACCCGTCGCGTACCGCGGAGATAGGCCAGAAAGATGTTTCGCGCTACGCGAAGGAATCCGGGAGTCAACTCTTCGCAATGTCTGTCGCGTACCGCGACGATGCTTCTTGTTGGGCCATCGCGTACCGCGATGGGCCCCTGAAGAGCCCGATAAGCCCTTTTTAATGGGTTTGATCCGTTCGTCGTCGTTTTCACGCTTCTGAACTATCGTTTGGCCTCGTTTGAACTTCCAAGTTCAATGTGTGAGTGTTTTGTGATATTTCGAGTGTTGTGCTACACAATGTGCTTGACGTTCACCAACGTTCGTGTGTTTTGACACGTGTGTGCTGTTTGCCGATAATTCCACGAATTATCTAGTCATGTGTCAGTGTTCGTACTGTCGTGCCACGTGTCACACTAAATTAATCTAATTCTATTGCCACGTGTACATAATGCATTTAAATAAACATTTAAATAAATATAAAGCTGACCTGGAAAATACGGGGTGTCACACAAAAAACCGTAGCAAATTCCGAATTCGGTTTACGGTTTGGTTATCGGTTCTAAATATTTTTTGAATTCTGTTTGTTCGGTTTATTCGGTTAACTGAGTAATCCGCATTTGGATATAAATTTATTATTTTCATTAATAGTTTATAAGTATGAGTTCGGTTTGCTCAGTTGAATTCGTATTATTCGGTTTTTAACCAATTAATTTGGTTTTTAATCGATTTATTTGATTGAATTTGGTTTGTTCGGTTTAACCAAAATCGAACTGAGTTGAATTCAGTCCGGATGACCTAATTCCTAATATGGTTAGGTTCCGTTTTCCGTTAGACGATTTTTTTTTCAAAACTGTTTAAAGCGAGCTGATTAAACCTATTAAACCGTAAACCGAACCGTTGAACACCCCTACATCCAACACTAACAACAAAAAATTTAAACATTCAACAATAACAACTAAAAGTAAACATCAAACACTAACATATTCGATTATATAGGTTATATATATTCTTAGTTTTTTTTTTCTAATGTTTGGACATGTTAATTTATTTTGCATGTTTTTGCAATTTTTTGATGTTAATTGTTTCTTGAAATTATTATTGTTGTTTATGTTATGTTGCAATCTTTTTTTTAACTAATAATATATATAACTTATAATATAGAGGCTATTTAATATAGACTAAATTTCACTTTTGGTCATTTATGTTTTTACAAAATTTCAGAGAGAATTCTTTATGTTTTGGAATATCAAAATTAGTCCTTTAAGTTTCCAGATGTTGTACACTTGGTCATTTCTTCATTAACTTTGTTAAATATTAACAGAATATGTGGCATCAATGTAAAAACAATCGTACAAATAATTGATGAAATTTTACTTTTGGTCCTTTATGTTTGCATAAATTTTCAGATATGGACCTTTATTCTGTTACTTAACAAAGTTTACGGAGAAAGGACCGAGTTTGCAACAATTGGAAACTTAAAGACTGTTTTTGACATTTGGAAACATAAATGACCATCTCTGAAATTTTGTGAAAAATAAAGGACCAAAAGTGAAATTTACCCTTTAACATATTTTTGATGATGGATATTAGCATTGAAATTATTTTTATTATTTTTTCACCAAAATATTTGAATATATTTTCTTTTGTTATGAGTTTAGTATAAAATTGACAAAAATACACCGACACTTAATGGTATAATTGGATGGAGTTAACAAGGTGGGGTAAAATGGCAAAAACAAAAAAACAAAACCATAAATTCAAATTAACAAAATTAAAAAATTCAAATGAAAATGTTAAATTCAACCAAAACACATGAAGGAAAACGATAATTTACTATAAAGAAATTAATTACAGATCTTGAATCGTGCAAGTTATATCTTTTAAGTAATTAATTATCTACATTCTTGTTTATATTATACACATTCTTTTTACTAAAGTCCATTCACTCTTACATGATCTGTTGGATATTTTAGTATAATTGGATTAATTTTGTCGATCAATGTAAATCATGAAATTCATTAAACAAGTTGGGTGTGGGGTGCATTCTTGTTTAAGGTTTAATGATTTAATGGGAGTTCCAAGGGGGCTTGGCGAGGGTCCGGGGGCAGCGCCACCGGTTAGCGGAGTCCAAGGGGCCCCTGGCTGGGGTCGAGCTGGAGGCATGAAATTCATTAAGATTTTTTCTAACAAAGTTGCTATGTTGAAAAATCAATAGAAAAATTGATTTTACGAATTTTGACATAAAATTCGTTTATACAATTTTAGTGGCAAATTTATGAAGAATAAAAGTTGAAAAGTGACGGGAGGTAGTTTCCAAATATCCCGTATATCCAGAAAATTGATCGATCAAATTGGCTCTCTGGTTTATTCTCGAATTCACAAAGATCTCATACCCGATCAAACATTTGAATGAACCACAAATAGTTTGATCTGAAAGTGTGATCCAAGACTTTCAAATTCATCCGGTGATTATATCGTGTTCGTGTAACATCACTGTACTTCCGGTTGTCCGTACATCTGTACGATTGTACTGTTACGACCTGAGATTATTATTATTAACGATGATGCATTATTTGATTGTTATTACTGATATTGGTATACATATTGAGATATAATTATTATACGCGTAAACCATGGGAAGTTTAGTTGTAACCCAACTGAACAGAACCAGAGAGTTTATCGCAGATGAATACACGGATAATGGATTACTGTTTGGAATGGAAGGGAATTAGGAGTCGGTTATGGTTTGATTGTTAAACATTTTCAAGGACACATGGTCATGGTTTATCGAAATAGCGGTGGGACGGTGGCTAGGACAGTTGCGACTGACCCCTACATATGCCCTATGCATATGCATATTTCGGTCTATCACGGATGTGTCAGTGACTTGGTTTAATGGGTTTTGGATTGGGATTTATAATATTAAAGGTAATTAAATAATGAAAATGATATTGGAAATGATTACGCGATGGAGAGGTTACGAACATAACTTAAACGCGAATGTTATTTCAGAATTGTTAACTTAATAATGTATTCGCGTGAGTGACGATTCACACGTATATAATTATTGAGAACAACATTCTGAAACAATATTCCATAAATCGTAAATCGAATCGAAATACGATACGAGCGTTGGATTCGGAAAGGTGACGATCTTTACGAATACGTACGTAACTAACGCATTTCGACGAGATAATGAAATAATAACTAATGATGTTAAAATTAATAAATAGAAATTAATAACGTTTATTAGGAATCACTACCTAAAACAAATCCGGGCAAATTATTTTATTTAAATAATTAATTTAACGAAAACAAACGAAGGCATTGTAATTAAATGAGTTCATTTGAAATCATTTTAGTAAAACGAAACTTATTTATTTTAACGCTTTATGTTTTAAACATATTTACGAGCAAAAACCGAGTATTTAAGGAGATGTAACGCGATAAAAACGAGACCGAGCACGCGGGGAGAACCCGAGCTATAAAAGTTCATTCCCTCTCTTTCTCCTCACTTTTGCAAGATATCTTTCTCTCTCTAAAGCTTAAAAACATCCATACTTTCTCTCTCTACCTTCTCTCTAGTTTTTCTCGTTCGATACTCGACGGATTCGCGAGATCTTTGCGCCAAATTGTTCGTAAGATCGAGGAGAACAAGAATATACGAAGAAACCTAGATTTTTATCACGATTTAAAGGTAAATTATCCCTTTTACTTTTTGTTTCTTACTTTAGCAAAAACCGGTCGGCATCTCTCTAGTTTAAGCGATTCATATAATTGTAAAACCTTAAAACGAGTTAGTTGGAACAAGTAGAAATGGTTGGTGGAACCTGTAACAGGTTGGACTCGAAGATGGTGGTGGTGAGCAGCTGAGAATGCGCAGGGTTCGTGGCTGCTCTAGCCGAACCTTCGATCACCCATGGCCGAACCAAGAGGAGGCGAACCTTTTGAGCGGGAACAGGCATATGGCCGAACCTATTTTACTTGGCGAACCCTTAGTGGCCCAGCAAAC
The DNA here is from genome assembly GCA_009363875.1 of Mikania micrantha. Classification (NCBI taxonomy): domain Eukaryota; kingdom Viridiplantae; phylum Streptophyta; class Magnoliopsida; order Asterales; family Asteraceae; genus Mikania; species Mikania micrantha. Next base: position 96,904,253 of record CM018691.1, read on the forward strand.
CTCCATGACCGGCCGAACCTAGGTGCTGCGCAGGTGGGCTGGATCTGGCCGAACCTCACAAGCAGGGAACCCTTCATCTAGGGTGATAAGATAGCCGAACCTTGTCATGCCATGCGAACCCTTTTCACTCAGCCGAACCTACGGTGCAAAGGGCGAACCAGGTAACGAGCCTCAACCAGCCACCTCATGGGGGATACTTCACGAACCCTACATGGAGTCACGAACCTGACATGGCAAAAGAGCATCAGCAAACCTATGTTGTTGAGCTTGTGTTAGCCGAAGTCTTCCCTTTTGCCGAACCTTGCAGCCGAAGCTTTCCCTTGCCGAACCTATGTTATCTCGAAACATAAGGTTCGCCTAGTGTAGATGAGGAGCCGAACCTTAGTCTGTGAACCTAATAGGTTCGCTGGTTTGGCTATGGCTAATAAGCCTAAGAGTAACTAGGGTTAATAGTGTAACTAAAGTCCATTGTGGGATCTACTATTATGTCAAGCATGCATGGGAAATTGGTTTAAGTTGCCTTTTTTTTTAAATAAACATAAATATTAAATTATGAGATTTTACATAATTTAAACATTTTTATGTAAATAACTTAACTATCATTTACTTAAACTCAAATTAGGTTTTGATCATTTTAAGCATGGTGGGTACTTAAATTAATCAAATATGTATGTATGGATGTGGGTATGAGGAAGGTTATCACCTTGTAGCATACTCATTCATGGGGGATACACGCAAGATTTCATTTTACTTATCATCACTAAATAATTTAGAAACCAACAAGTTTAAATTATGTTTTGGCGATGATGGCTTCCGTAGCCACAAGTATCATTTTTAACTTAGGATAAATAAACTAAGTTAAGAGAATACCCTGTAATTAAAAGTTAACACTTATGGATAATTGATTTGAATAAAACACGAATACTTATGAACACGAAACACACGATAATTACAGGTGATTGAGTTGTTGATTTGCATACGTGAGCGCGCATTATACGAATACACTTATTCTAAGGACTCAGGTGAGGTCTTATAACCTCCTTTTAAACTGTTTTGTTTTAAACTCGGAGGTGAAACATGTATAACAATTTAAATATTATTTTGATAACACATGGGTGACACCTGGATTATCAATATGATATTCGTATTAATGGATTATTATTGATTATTGATTGAGATGGATTATTACTTATCCGTGAGTCATTGTTGATTGAGTTGACTTCGGTCCTCCCAATGATTGAATTGCCGTTGATTGAGTTGACTAAGGTCCTCCGCTGTGATTCCACTGTTGGTTGAGTTGACTGCGGTCCTCCGCAGTGCACGTATTGACACTTATGGGAACATCGTTGGTTGAGTTGACTGAGGTCCTCCGCGATGATTCCGCCGTTGATTGAGTTGACTGAGGTCCTCCGCGGTAACTTATATTGATATGATTATGATGATTGATGATTATTGAATTGGTGTGATTAGTTGAATATACGTGGATAATTAATTGTGATTATTGTGTATGTGATTACTTGGATTGTTTGGATGTTGTGTTTGTTGGATCATGATAGAGTTGGATTATTTTGCAGGTGCATATGTGGACTTTCTCAGAGAAATTATAATTTTCATAAACCTATTTTTAAACTTTCATAAACATTTTATAAACATTTTTAATACATAAAAACTTATGATTTCTCACCAACTACTTCGTAGTTGATACTTGATTTTCACATGTTTCAGGGAATGAAGACAAGTAAGTAGGGCAGGATAGCTCTACCTTCTTTTGGGACATCGTCACGTAGGATCTTGGACTTAGCTAAATAACTGAAATTCTGAAGATTAGAATTTAGTTAGATAGCTAAATCTCTTTTGTATTTGTTGTAACTAATTCATGATGAACATGATTTTTGTGTAATTAATTTGGTTGATTAAATGATATGTGATGATTTAATTAGATGCCCACGAGCTTCTGAACAATCTACACATCCCTCGTGGCATCCCGACGTTTCCACCATCGGTCGGGGTGTTACAGTTCGTGTTCTGAAAATTCTCTACATGATCCTTGTCGTTAGTCACATATTAGAAGGACATGTGGGTTTATCGTGCAAGTGAGTTCTCATGATAAAAAAAATGTCCCTTCACTCTGCTTTTCTTCGATCTTTTTGTTGCAATAACAAGTATACCTTACATCAAAAAGAATTGTGATTGAATAAAACTCTAAAGGAACCAAGAATATAACATAAGTAAATATGATATGAATGAAATTCTTAACATATTACACTCTGGTAAACACATTTTAGTTTGTGACCCAACTATGTCCGATCCAAGCATTCACGCTATTAGAATTACGTTTAAAAGCATATCAAAGTAAGGCACCAAAATAAATAAGGCTAGTGAATTAGTACCAAAGAATAAAAATAAACAATATCAATGTCAAATTTTAGTGACAAAGAGAAGCCAATAATGAACTTAGCAGGCCATGTACAATATATAACCTCTCTTCCATGGTGGTATCAATCATAGGAAGAGGTGGACAAAAAACCCGTTTGGGTTTCCAAACCGGCATTCTAACATTCTCAAACCGGTTCCATCCAAACCGCCGGTCTGGCATAGGTTTGACATCCCCATCACCCAAACCGGTTTCCAAACTAGTTTCAACCCCTCCAAACCTTTTTCAACCCCTCCAAACCGGTTTCAAACCTATCCAAACCGGTTTTATAGGCTTGACATCCTCATCTCGCCAAACCGGTTTGGAGAAAAAACCGGTTTGTGCATTCCTAATCATAGGAAATAACCAAATCACAAGGTCGGTCCAAGGAGTTTAGAGACCCGAAGCAGGTAATAAAATTAAACTCTTTTCGTAAAATATCTTCCTTTCAATTCTGATAAATGTTGACAACGGACTTAACATATTATTCTTTTGATAATAACATAACAAATATCTAATTATTTAATTGTAAACAGAAACAACAAATTTGTATTAAACATGAATAAAAAAATACAACTAAAAAAATATCATTATCATCATCATCATCATTATTATTATTATTATTATTATTATATCAACTAACAATTGAAAATTTTAAGAAAGCATACAGTCATAAACAATTTTAGAAGACTATATACAATAAATGCTCAAAAAATAAAATAATCCTTTAATACAAGTAAAGTTCAAAAATAAAAAAACAGTTGTAGCAATCGGTATCAAAATGTCAAATTAGCAAACAGATATTAATATAAATCAACAGAGTTAATTGTTAATATTTAAGAAACACCTTGAAAATTCAATCGATGACTGTAATAAAAAAATTAAAATATCACATTAATCAAGAAAAAAAAAGACAAAAAAATAAAAAAATGTAAAAAATAAAAGTAGTTGAAGAATTCAATTTTTAAAAATGAAAAAAATTGATGATTGTGTTTAAACTTTTCAACCAAAAACTCAACACTAACTAAACATATACAATTGTTCTACTGTTTACTCTGAATTTTTATTTTATTTTGGATCAATTAACAAAATTCCAACATATATAGAAAATTTCCTAGAACTTAGTGTCCTCAAATTTCAGGATCCTAAGTCTTAACTTTACTGTTTAAGTCTGTTGGGTCACCCATTCTTATAGGCCAAAAGTTCAAGTTATTTATACCATTACATTTGAAAACTCACTTGACTTAAGAAAACTCGCGAAAAACCGGTACAAAATTCGATAATTTTTCTTTTTTTTTTGTATTTAAATATGCAATATATGTCATTATAATAAAATTAAAAAAAATAAAAAATAAAAAAGTTATAAGTACTTATCACACATATGTTATAAAATGACATTTTTACATTGTGTAACAATGTAACATATATGTAACATATGTATATAACTTTTTTTTATTTATATTTTTTTATTTAATTTTAACAACATATATAACATATGTAAACACAAAAGGAAAAAAACAAATTAATGTTACAATGAGTTTTCACAGGTTTTCTCAACTCAACTGAGTTTTCAATTTATCATTCTCTCATATATATTGTATCATGTGAAAATCGATGTTAAAGAGAGAAGATTTAAATTATATCTGAACACTCCATTTAAAATCTTGAAAAAAAAGTGGTTCACATTATAGTTGAATAAAAGTTTAGATTTTGAATAAATAAATCAATTTTAATATGGTTTAATATGAACCATATATTTATTTTCAAGATGTTAAATGAAAGACCTAGATAGAGTTTAAAAATGTTCTCTTTAAAATCGAGTTTTCACGAGATACAATATCATATTACATAAATAAGTAGACCTGTTAACGAACCAAACAGTTAGTGAATTGTTCGTAAACTATTAGGCGGGAAGGTCGTTTATCTTCGTTTATTTAATAAATGAACGAACATGAACACACATAGTCTTCGTTTATTTATATTCATGAACTGTTCGGTTATATTCGTTTATTAATGTTCGTTTATTTGTGCTTGTTTATGTTCGTTAACTATGTAATGTTAGTTTATTTTCGTTTAACTATCTAATTTACGAATGATATGTATTTACATTTAAGAGACGTGTTGTTTGTGTTTGTTGATGCTTGTGCAATTGTGTTCGTTTATGCTTGTTCAATTGTGTTCGCTTATGTTCGTTCATTAGTGTTCATGTTAATTTATGATTGTTCAATTGTGTTAAATAATGTTCATTTATGTTTGTCCGTTTGCGTTTATTTATGTTCATGAACACTTTGTTTAATTTATTAATGAACGAGCACAAACAAACACGATCATATTCATTTTATTAATAAACGAACACGACCACAAAATTGATGTTCGTTAATATGTGCGTGTTCGGTTAAATTCAAATGAACGAACACGAACATGCGTGTGTTCATGTTCGTTCGGTTCGTTTACATGCATACAATTAAGGTGTAACTATTAGAAGTTAGAATAATGGAAAGTCTCATGTTTAATGGAAGAATCAAGTGAACTATCAAAACTTAACTTTTGTGATCACAAACAAGTAATGATGATTCTCTAGGCCTATTGTATAAACCAAGTTCCTCAAAAATTCCCAAATCCAACTTCCAAAAACATCCAAAATATACCTTGGTATGAAAAATTAAACCCTAATTTTGATCTAAACATCGATGGTTGCATTGGAGAACATCATAGACAATACCCCTCTGAAACAAAAAATCAAACCCTAATTTTGATAACCAAAATAAAATATATTCATAACATCAACATAAGTTTTTAGTGGTTAACTGGTCTAGATATAGTAACCAATCAAATCCGGTTCGTTGTCAAACTGATTAACCGGTTTTTTATCCACTGGCTGCATATGTTATCCAAATCTTAACCAAAATAATAATTTCTTGAAATAAAACAGATCTAAGGAAAAGGTGAACGCTAATCCAAAACATAAAATACATCAAATTCATGAAAGATATTACAAATCATAACTTGCCATCGAAGATCCGACACAAATATGATCATTATTTTCTCACTGATTGATTTGCAGGAACAAACGACCTAAATTCAGACAGATCTAAGGGAAATCAGTTGGCGATTCATCTTTCTCGACGTAATATGCATCCGGATTCACAAGCTTGAATCTTTTTCCGACCAAACTGATTCCGGCATAATCCATCTGATTAAGGGTATCAATATCATCGGAAACGCCGTTGTTACTCCGTTCTCGCTGCCCAACGCCGGTTAATGAGGGAGGCTGTGCTTCACCGTCACCATCAGCGGTTAAGTTTCCGGCATACCCAGAATTGTTATTGTGCACAAGACCTGAAAAACCCTGTGCAGGTTGATCGCCGGTCGGATCCCACGAACGGTTTGTGATTTGGTTACCTGAGTAGACCACTGGACGGACATCTGAGAGTACCGGAGGTAGGGCGTCCGCTAACGGATCGGTTGGCACCGAACGTTGACTATATTCCGGCGGCTGATGTTCGGTGTTTCCAACAACAACGGATGACATATTTGGGCTTGTTTCGTTGGTCGCATAGGTACTGGGCATCGAGTAATCGATGCTGGTTGACCGTTCGAATGAACCGGAAAATGGAGCCGGTGAGTAGTCGTCGTAACTCATTTTCAGCCGGAAAAAGAAAAGATTCCGGTGGGATGGAGGGGGTGTTGGGTCTTGATGATGTATATATGGACGGAAGTTAAAACTTAAAAGTCTTGATGTTTAAGTCAACGTCAACTCATGGTGTGGTTTTTTTATAAAATTAGTCAGGTTTTTTGTGTCTTAGATACTATAATTGTTATTTCTTTTAGTTATTTACGATGTTTTTAAAATCGAACCGGACGTTGAACCAGTTTCTTTACCGGTCAGCGGTCGGGCCGGTCGGACCGGATTTAAAAACCGGATGATGTTATAAATATTATATAAATATAAATATATATATATATAATATTTATAATATATATGATATATTTGTGTTAAATATATATTATATATAAATATATAATAATGTTTTTCTAGTGAACGCATACATCCACAACATTCATATATATCTTAAATAGCTTCACATTTTACCATTTCTGATTTCTCCACTTTTCCAGCTCTCTATCCAAAAAACACTTTCTCTCTCTAAAGTTAAAACCCTAATTGCCAAGTCGTCACCAACTGCGCATCAGCCGCTGCACCACCCGAATCAGCCGCTGCACCACCGCATCAGGCGCTGCACCGCTCGAATCTGATCATGCTTCGTCGCTCACCGCCGCACCAGTCAGTTCTGATATTGCTCCGTCACCCACCGCCACCCATCGCCCACCATCACACCAGCCGGATCTACTCTTGTCCCGTCGCCCTCCGCCGAACAAACGGAGCTGCTGACACCCTGTCGACCACAACAACCGCCGCACCAACCGATTTGATCATCACTTTCGTTGCCAGATACCAGATCCCGGTTGAATCGTCGGTTTTTCGGTCGGCCCACCGGCTGCCGGTCAAACCGTCCGGTTCCTTCCAAAACGATTCTCAGCACATAACCGGACCGCTAGATATACCGAATCCCGGTCCGACCGGCCGGTCTGGTCCGGGTTTGAAAACATTGGTTATTTACAAGTAGTGTTAGATTTAAATTCGAGTTAATATATATTTGAGAGGTAAGATGAAAGTAAAACCCAAAGCGTCAAATATTAGAGAATGTTGAAATCTCATTTTCAATATGCTTGTTTTAAGAATTAAAAAAAAAAGTAAAGAGATTATAGGTTTATACTTAGATAAAAAGTAGTTTTAGTTTAAAATAGTTTACAACGTTATTGTATCATATATGTTACGATACATGAAGTTTAAGAATAATGAAGAAGTAAATGTACAATACTATTGTGCCATATACATTGCAGTATATGAATTAAAAAAAAATAGTTAGAAAAGGTATAAGACAAATCAAAATCGAAAGTGCATGAAGTGACATTTTTACTAATTTCATTACTTACGTTGTGTCTTTTGTATATAGTTAAAACAAATGCATAAACTTACATCGAAACGATTTTGGAGATCAAAATTGTCACGCCCCAATCGACGGCAGAATGCGTCAGGGCGCGAGACGCAACTGTTCATTATCTCATGGTGCTATTATAATGTTTCATATTTAATACATCATCATTAAATCAACACAAAAAATTATTAATTAAAAACAAATAACATTTTATTACAATTGTCAAAACAATCAAATTACAATTGAATACTATACATGGTTTATGAAATTAACAAGGTCAACTAAATCCTAGCCTATGTCTTCATCACATTCACCTAACCTGTTACACATGTAAAATAATTCTTTGTCAACTATTTTCATAGTTGGTGAGTACACGTACAAACTTATATAATATATAAGAAATAGATGCAAAATTCAAAGTCTAAAGTATCGACCTAAAGCATATGTTTCCACAAGTTTCTAAGGCTTCATGTATAGCACAAAAGTTCATATAATTCATCAATAGTTACACAAAGCATGCAAACAAATAATCATTTTTATCAATAGTCCTCCATAGTTCTCAATTAAGTCATTGCATCATTTATGTTTTGACTCTAAGAATAACATGATTTATATAGGACATGTGTAAGATCCCTAAAACATTACAAAATGTAAAGAAGTGAGTATGAATGTACTCACTTGATTGATTTGCTAAATCCAAAGTCTTTCAATGAAATGTGGAAGGAATGGATGTAGCATGTTTCAACCTAAAGCTATAGGAACAAACTTAATAAGCTAAGTATCCCTAAAGTTCAAGTTTTCGTATAGTAAATCAATGGCATCTAATAAAAGTCTTAATTGAATAAATCTAGGTTTAAATGGATAGCTTGAAATATTTATTTATTCATTTAAAATAAGTAAATATTATTGTGGCATTACATAACGTTTGACCATTCATTTTATGCTTTTAGCCTTGTAACTGTTTGTAAATGATGTTTAGTGCTTATGTATAAAAGTAATCATTTAAAATTTCTATAATTTCGCGTAATTATAAAATTACTTTGAGTACTTAGAAAATTATTCTATGTCTGTAATTCATATTAACATATTTTCGTTCTTTTATTTAAATAATAATTTATTTAAATATTTGTTAAAGACTACAATTTTTTGTTCAAAATATTATTTGTTCAAAATAATTAAATTATGTTTCCTTCGTAAAACTTGATTGTTTTTAAAATAAACTCTTAGCTTTAAATAAATGTTTCTTTTAGTTGTTAATGTGGTTTAATGTGAACTACGTATATATTTTCAAGATTTTAAATTAAGAACTCATATAAAGTTTAAAGGGTTTCTCTTTAAGATCAGGTTTTCACATGATACAAACCATAGGGTTAGCCAGAACACGATTTGACCCTCAAAACCTATGAAATTAACCCATACCTAGCCGTGATACCTGGTAATACTAGTAAATGGTCCGGTTCTCACTTCTCAATATTACTCTCAATTGGTTCCGGTCCCGTTCCGATCCACACTTGATGGGTAACCCGAAAAGACCCAATAAACATGATCTCATACTGAAAAACCTGTAACATGATTTCTTCAATTGTGTTCTTCATGTATGTAGACCCTCAATTGTATTCTTCGGTTGTGTTCTTCTATAAACCGATTTGTGAAGGTTTTTCTAATGCTTGATTACGTGAGACATGTCCACAATTTTCATGGAAGGCATACACAAATTAGGGGTGTTCAAAACCGGATATCCGGACTTTCGGATATCTGAAGTTCTGACATCCGAAAACATGAGTTAAAAAAAACCTTCTGATAAATATTAAAATAATGGACTACAAAAATAGTTATCAGATAAAAAAAGAAATAAACCTAATACAAACTTAAGACAAGGGGTGTGTGTGAAGTCTCTCCTAGAGGTGACCAACGTACCCGAAACCAGAACCGGAACCGAGGAACCGAACCGAAACCGGTGGGTACGGGGCGGTTCCGGGTTTTCTGATAAATTGGAACCGGAACCGGTTCCACCCTTAAAACGGTCAAACATGAAATGGAACCGGCAAAAAACCGGTTGGAACCGGTCAAAAACCGGAACCGGTTCTTGACTTTGTTGACTGGAACCGGTTCCGGTTCCAAAAAAACCCGGTTTGGCCACCTCTAGTCTCTCCGGTGGCGGTGGCAGTCGTGGCACGGTTGTAGCCGCCAATGTTCGACTAGAAGTTGGAAGGTAACTTTAAGATTTTTTGTATTGACATTTCTTCGATCAACGATAATATTGAATTTGGATTGCTGCCTTGATGGGCCACATAGACTTGAATGCTTTGCCATTTATTTCATTTATTTAATTAATAAATAAATATAATTATTTTTGAATTCGGATCTCGGATATCCGAACTATCCGGTTTTCTTCAAAAACACTATCCGAATCTGAATTTTCGGATATCCGAACTTATATATTCCATGTATTTTTCTTAGCAACATGATCTCTTTTCCAATTTGAATTTTCGTTTTCATTTGAATTTTCAATGATTTCGACCCACTTAATTTTCAATTACATTGTAACTAGGGGTGTTCTATAAATTCCAAAATCCGAAAAAACCCGAATCTTATTCGAAACCCGGAAAAACCGATCCGAATTAATGATTCGGATATTCGGATAGATTCGGATCGGATATTCGTTTTCCGAATTTGGATCCGATATCCAAAGTCCTCTTTATTCGGATAGGATATCCGAATTCAATCTGAATACCCGAATAAACCCTGTTTATTCGGGTTGTTCGGATTATTCGGACGAAAAAAGGTTTATTCGGGTTTTCGGATAGATTCGGATCGGATAGAAAATTTTCGAATTCGGGTCGGGTTTCAGATATGGTCTTAAATTTTCAAATCCGAACAACCCGATCTGGATAAACCATTATCCGATCCAATGAACAACCCTGATTGTAACAACCAGCTAGAAGTTTCTAAAAATTGTGCATTTAAACCTATTGAATTAATAGGATAAATGTGGTGCTAGATTGGTCATCTCATAATTATACGTACTAGTTATGTGTTCCCTATACGTATATTGTATGTGTGTTAAGATGATTTTGGTTTTTTTTTTCCTCTAAATTTGGTCCATGCAATGAACCCGCTGAACCCCAAGCGTGAAACACGTTATACCTGGAACTGACCCATTAAATCTGGTCTGCTTCTCGGTTTTTTATAGGGAGGGGTTATCTACACACCCTAGAATTTTAATTCAACACCCCCGCCGCCACCCATACGCCCCGTAGTGGCCACTACGGGGCGTTTTAGCCACAGACTGACAACCTTAAACGACATACATTCTTTTGTCAGCTTTTGCAGACCTATACGCCACGTAGTGACCACTACGGGGCGTATAGGGTTCAAAAAAGCAAACGCAGCAACTTGGGGCGTTTGAGTGTGATTTGGGGGGTTTGAGTATGTTTTTTGGGGTGTAAAAATATAGTTGTTTTGTTAAAAAAATTTAAAAATATAAAATTTTTGTTTAAAAATTATTTTTATATTTTGCGACGTATCTCTCATAGCATTTATACTTTACGACGACGTATCTCTCGTACGTTAAAAAGTTTAGTTATTTTTTTAAACGCGTGTTTTTGGTTTGTAAAAATCTAATATTTTTTTGTTTAAAACTTGTTTTTTATTTTTTTACGGTCTCTCGGTTCGTTTATTTTTAATTGTTTTTTAAAACTTTTAGTTTTGAAAGCTAAAAATGTTTTTAATTTTTAGATTTAATTAAAATTTAAATATATTAATTAATTGATATATGAATGACGTTCTTTGTTTAAACATATTGATGTTACAAAATAATACGATAAATAATGCATCACCAACCAAAACATATTTAAATAATAAACACGCATCACCAACAAAACATATAATAATAAACACGTATCACCAACAAAACATATTTAAATAATAAACACGCATCACTAACTAAAACAACCAAATATATGCACGCATCATCAACCTAAACAACCAAATATATACAATCCATAAACATGAATACAAGTGTCTGTTTAACAAATACAAATATAACTGAAAATACTAAGGTGGAGGTGGAGGGGGAGGAGGATAATCTCGTGGCTGAGGAACTGCAGGAAGCTGGATACCCTCACCTTGTGCATGCCTAAGCTCGATATGCACATGCCACGAGATCAGATCCTCCAACCGATCCACTCGTCGCGTCAGCTGCTCCGCTGGTATGAGCGAGCCGCTAACTGTGCTCAACCTGCTGCTGCTGGATCTGCGTCTGCTGCTGCTGGATCTGCAACAGCTGCTGCGTGAGCTCGAGCTGCTGCTGCATGTGTGCCTGCTGCTGGATTAGCTGCTGCATCGAATCAGCTATACTCTGCAGCATAGCCTCGACACGAGCCGGAAGCCGCACCGCTCTGTATATGCGCTCAGGATGTTGATGTGGCACATCCTGATGCAGCTCCCCCTTGCCATGTGGTGGCGGTGGCGCCGGCGGCGGCTGCGGCTGTGGGAATTGAGGCATAGGGTCCTCGTCTCTATAATGGAGATCATTTGGCCCCGGCTGCCAAATGACCCCTGTCGAGCGAAAATCGAAGCCCGAGCCGTGGGAATGTCTGCGCGATACGCATGCCCAGCACCGTCCGTCGATCTAAACGAATAGGATGAAAGGCCTCCATACCGGCAGGCTCCAAATCTATAAGCCCGTTAAAACGAGCAATACGGGTCACATACACCCCCCGAAGATCAGCCCCCTCTCCTGGCGGTGGTAATATGTGCTAAAGTACTCCGCGAGACAACATGCAAGGTTGCACGGTCTCCCACTCAATATACAATACAAAAAAAATAACTCCTGTGAAGTGCACCACTCCTGCCTCATGCCACGTCCTGTAACAAACGAGGCAATGCACCGATGCAAATACCTAATGAGCGGGTCACGAATACGCGTGACCCAGGCGCTGCGGACAAAGGCATCGTCACCGATCCGAGGCCACCAAGCACTGACGACGGCGTCGTCAGCTGTATGAATAGCCGTCGTGTGGATCGGCATATGAGTCTCCTCCTCGGTGTACAAACCGAGCACACTCCCAAACTCTGCCAAAGACAGATGGTACGCGGCCCCGCAGAGTCTAAAGGATACCTCCGCCTGCTGCGCCTGACCTGGCTGTGGCTGGAAATCAGGAGGTTGAGGCCTGTACCTGAATGTCGAAAGAAACTCCACAGTGATGAGTCGGTACTGTGGAGCATACGTCATCTCAAACAGACGAGACCATGGCGTGTCCTCGCCAATGATCGCCGTCATCCTCTCCTGCTGGCCAAGCTCGGCCAGCAAATCGTAGTCAATCGCCTTCTGGTTGCCCATGTCCTTCCTCAGAGGACGATCGCGCCTCTTACGCCCTGTAGTGCCCCCAATGGGGCGTTTAGTTTGAAAATTTAAGGGCAAACCCCCCGTAGTGCTCCAAACGAGGCAAGTGGTCCACGTTTGCCTCAAGAACCCAACCCTCGGTCATCCACCTTAACCCTAATCGATCACATGGTCGGAATACTAACCTGGAAGTAGCAAACGAGCGGCAAACGGGGGTCAAACGAGCGGGTCTTCGGCGGTGGTGTATAGAGGAAACGAGGGTGAGCGACGGTCGTTTGTGGTGAGCCGAGGGGCGTTTGGGGGTTAATTTAAGATGCATACGCCATGTAGTGGTCACTACGTGACGTTTAGATATGTTTTTTTTTTTAATTTAATGTTTTATTAAACATACTTATATTATATATAATAATATTATAATAAATAATAATATTATTATATTTAATTTTATTATATTTAATTTTATTATATTTAATTTTATTATATATAATTGTTTTAAATATAATTCTATTAATTTTATTAATTTTGTTATATATAATTATCTTAAATATAATTCTATTAATTTTATTAATTTTATTATATATAATTATATTATATATAATTCTCTTATATATAATGATATATTATATTTAATTCTATTATATATAATTATATTAAAGTTTCGTTGGAAACAATGACAGATAAATAAAAATTGTCGTTGTCACAAAGTTTCGTTGTGATAATATACTTGTTTGTTTGCTTCTATAATCAATCGATACCGTTGGATTCGTTCTTGATAAACCATCTCCCACGCACCGGCCACATCATTTCGGTAACGTTTCCAGACCGCACTTAGAGTTGGAATCGGATAACCCCCCTCCAACCTTGTGTTGACGAAATGCATAGGCATATGAAGAAGACAAACCACATTATGTTGTGGTATTGTCGATGGAGCAAACCATAACGGGAAAAACGTGATACACCCTTCTTGACTGATAAGGTGAACTATCACGCCAAATCGTTGTGCAACAACGAGTCCCTTATAAGGCATAAGCATCCAATGTTCTTCAGGTGCAGGTTTGATATCAAACCAGTTTATGCTATGACGTACTGCTTCATATAAATTTGAGTCAACGGAGTTAAAAACATATCTGTATGCTTCCCTATTGGTGTCCACCTCTTGTAACAGTTGTTGGCGAACGAAACCCCATTGATTTTCGTCGAACCCTAACCCAACGGCTACAGACCTGAATCCACAATTACCGTCTGGCATAACATCTTGTATGTTGCTTACATAACAATGAAGCATTGAAGGAATGTAACCACCAAATCGTCTAAGATTGTTCATTCCTTCTGGTTTCACTGGCGAGGCAACTACCGAGTCAACTTGACTTGTCTCGAGTCCTTTTTTCCCTCTAGAAGACGTTGAACGACTACGTTGGAGGGCGGGTCTTTGCTGGTTTGACATTGCTGGAGTGAATGAACTATGCCTTAGAAGTTGAAAACTACTCTCTTGTGAGTCGACAACTGCGCTTTGTCTAGATTCATTCCCCCTTTGTTGTTGAGTCTTCAATGTCGGACGTCCGCGTGTATCCTTCTGAACCAATGGAGTTTTCTTTTCACTTTTAAACGGAAACACTTGCGAAAGTATTTTTTTAACCAGACTCTTTTTCACTGACTCAGGTTTTGAATTTATTTCCTGCGTCACCAGACCCATTTGTCCTGCGACGTCGATTTCTTCTTCTTCTAGAAGTGTCGGGTACCGAGTATCAAGTTTTGTCCAGAAGATGTCTATATCAGAAAGCGGGATAATCGTGTCTGTATACAAATGAAAGGAAAATTATCAGTTTACAACAAAAAAATGTAAAAAACAAACAAAGAGGAATTGATTACAGTATTTTGATACCTGTATTTTCGTATGTTGAGATCCGACAGGCACATGGCAAGCCACAACTTGTCCACAACTGGTGGCCGCTTGACATACTACCTTGACGCATAACCTTGATCTTATTTATTCATCAAGTAGTAAATCAAGAGCTTTATGTGAAACCTTGCCACGTAAGTTATTAAACATGGGTATTTTATGATGACCCATTGTCTTTATTAAACTTGTTTCAAACCCATGTTTCATGTTTACCTCCTGCGATTCTACCATTTGATCAACAAAACCTACAAGTGTCGAGAGCGAGTTATTAATGGTTCTGAGATATCTTTTTAAGTTTGAATGTTGACTCTCGACTCTGTTAGTTGTACGTTGACCAAAGTTAGGCGTTCTGTTAGTCCAGGCTGTGATAAACATGTCTTTGTATGGGTTTAACCAAGTCTGAGTCACATAATTCAAAACCCCTGAAATAAAAAATAACTATGACATACGAAAACGTAATTTTACCAAAAATAATGATAATGATATTTAATGACGCTTACTTTGACGGTTATCTGTGACTAGTTGTTGGTACAGGCGGTTATAGTTGTAGTCGTAAATTTCTGGCGACGAAGAGTCACACAAATTCCCCCAACGATTCTTAAACTTTTTCCAATCACCGTCTGAAAACTCGCCTTGCGGTGTTTTGCGATATTTTCGCTTATGTGCCACCTGCATAGATACCTGGAAGCGTGCGGAAAGACCTTACGACACGCATTCATCATAGCAAGGTCTCTGTCGGTTATTATCACGGGGGGCTCCATACACTTATCTAGCATATCTTTTACTCGTTCTAGAACCCAATGATAATTTTCCTCTTTTTCTTTACTCACGAACGCGTGTGTAATACAAAACGTATGGTGTGTTGAGGTAACACCAACTATCTGTACAAAAGGAAGTTTGTACATGTTTGTCTTGTAAGTCGCGTTGATCATAAGAACATGTGGGAACGCACGCCACCAGGTGTATGATTTTTTATGACAAAAGAAAATCTCCTCCACGGCATTTGTTTCGGAGTTTTCGCGAGTATAGTATACGTAATTTTTAGTATGTAGCAGGTTCTCTAAGACCTGCATTGGGGTTGATCCGACTTTTTGTTTATTTTTAAATTTTTGCTGCACATTGTATACGTCTCTACGGATGGAGACGTTGTCGGGATTCTGCTTCTTTAGGCTGGATAGTATGTTGCGTGACTCCATGTGTTGCTCAGTCAGATGATGCACCATGTTTTGTTCCTGCTCGGACATTCTTCTAACAAACGGGTGCCCCTCAAGATTTTGAGCAGGTTCATGGTTGTGTTTGTCGTTTCTGAACTGAAGCTTCCAACCATAAGAATCAATGTCGTATATCCCTATTAATTTAAAAGGACAGCTGATTTTTTTGCTACCGGTACGCCTTAAGATGGCTGTACTATTGTGTTCACCACCACGATCACACACAAGCCAGATTTTGTTGACCTCATCGGTCCCCTTCTTTTTCTTAGATCGTCCGAACTACGACGTATCCATTATCAAGGGCTCTACTTTTCACCCATGCCATCAGCTCCTCCACAGAAATGAATATCTGAAAACAATGTTGTCATTAAAGTAATGTCCATCTAACTAAAAACAAGTGAAAATATATTACCTCATTGGTATTCCAGTCCATATTTTGGTATACAATGTCAGCTTCTTCCTTTTTAACGGCCACTTGGGGTGGGTGTGATTGTTCACCACCGTAACATTCCCTGTTAATGTCTTCATCATCGCAAGGTTCCTGGTTCAAATCAAACTGCCAGTACGAAGTTTGACCCGCAACATCTTCGTTAAGATCTGGCAATGCTGGTCTATTTGTGGCCTCAGACGATTGCGCACCAGTCTTATCCTTAAAAACATTATGATTAGTTTGTCATTTGATTAACAATAAAAGCAAGTAAATACAGTTTCGTACCTGATATGTTTCAGCCACACGCGAAACGTCGGAATATTGACCAAAGAAAAAGTCTCCGTCCCACCAAGACATATTTCAAATAAAAAATATGGTGTAGAGTGTGGATATTTAATAAACGAAACAAGAGAAACTCGATCAACTATACGTAAAGTGATTCGAGTGAACGTTTCATATTTTAACGCAATATGTGTGTATATATGGACGATGAATTCGTAAGTTAGAAACTAATTGGCACGTTTTAAACAATAAACGCCACGTAGTGGTCACTACGGGGCGTTTAGGGCCGTAGTGACCACTACGTGGCGTTTGGGTCTAATCAACTGACATGTCGGAACCTTTTTCAGAACATCGTACCAAAACGTCCCGTAGTGGCCACTACGGGGCGTTTAGGTCTAATCAGTGCACCTGTCGTTTGACCAAGATAGTACAATCCGTACCAAAACGCCCCGTAGTGGCCACTACGGGGCGTTTGAGGGGTGTGCAGACATTATTTTGGGGTGTAAGTTTAACACCTCCCTTTTTATATTGAATGTTGTGGCTCCCAGTCCGGTCCCGTCTTAATAAAATGAAACCCATATTTTAGTGTGAAACCATGAAGCTATGCAAAAATCATAGGAAAAAACCGTATTTTACATGTTTGTAAAATTATTTGGAAAATTTGTATAAAAAAAATTAAAAAGCGTCTAGTGGATATTTTAAAAAAAATATTTTGTAAACCTATGTAAAACATACGTAACGTTGCGCAAGATCTGACAAAAATTTTGTACGTTTTGTTACGTATGTTTTACATGGGCGTACAAAATATTTTTTCTTTGAAATATCCACTTGGCGTTTTTTAATTATTTTTGTAAAAACGTGTCTAAAAATATCACAAACCTGTAAAAAAATTAAAAAAACGCTTTTTTACATGGTTTTCATGATTTTCCCAATAAAAAGTGGATTTCAAATTATCTATACCCTATATATATATATAGGAAATTCATAAAATGAAAACCCTATTTTAGTAAGAAAACCGTGAAAATAAGGCAAAAATCATGTAAAAAAACGTATATTTTTTTGAAATTTATTTTAAAGGTTTGTAACACCATTGGGCACATTTTTATGAAAAAAAAATCAAAAAAACAGCGAGTAAATACTATTAAAAAAATTATAAACTCATGTAAAACATACGTAATGCTGAGTATTTTTTACGTGTTGTTACGTATGTTTTACATGGTTTTATAAAATATTTTTTTTTTGATTTTTTTATAAAAATGTGTCAAATAGTGTTATAAACCTATAAAAAATTTCGAAAAAAAACGTTTTCAACAATAATTTTGCCTTGTTTTCACGGTTTTCTCATGAATAAGTGGTTTTCAAATTATACTTACCCTATATAACCCGTCATGATCAAGCCAAATCTTTGTTTTTTTAACATCATTGTAAACACATTTAGAGCACTTTCCTTATTTTATGAGTTTGCGTAAATTAATCACCGTTTGAGAGTTAACATTGTTGTAAAAACACTTACAATGTTGTAAGTTAAAAACTTACAACAATGTTAACTCTCAAACGGTGATTAATTTACGCAAACTCATAAAATAAGAAAGTGTTCTAAATGTGTTCACAATGATGTTTAAAAAAAATCAAAGATGACTTGTTCTTGACGGGTTATTTTGGGTTTTTGCACATTTAGGGGATCGGAGTCGCCTTCGGGAAAAGCACGGGGAAAATATCACCGAACCGGGGCTGGCCGGAAACACCCCGCCCCCGGTTTCGGTTCGGGGAAAAACGGTGCGGGGAAGCCGAATGTTGCCGAGCATGGGAATCAAATCACATATAGCCATTGGAAGAATTTGACCGTTAGGAGTTTAAAAAAAACATTTTCCAACTCTAATCCTATTTAAACAACAAAAAATCTCATACTTTTCTCTCATCTTCTACATTCTATACACAAAATTTATAAAATTTTGAAGCAAAATGGAAGGGGGTTCATCACGTGGTGGGTCGTCAAGCAAAAAATTTAGCAAATCATGTCCAAAAAATATACAAACGCCTCAAATGAACCCGTTCAACACACCCGGGTATCGTCCACAAACGCCATCTCAGAATCAACCCAACTTTTACTACGAGCAAATGAACCCATCTCAATATTTGCAATATTCGCCGAGTACTTAACAACAATTTAATCGGTGGGAGCAGTCTTATCAACAAGATCAACAAGCTTGTCAACAATTCGATCAACAAGCTTTTCAACAACAATATCCATTTCATGATAATTTTTATATGTTTATTTGTTGCGTTTTTTTTATACGTTTATTTGTTGCATTTATCAAGAACCAATGATACAACTGACAATTGATCGTAAACGAGAAATTGCTGCACGTTGGGGATGGCATTGCCTCTTCTAGTTCTTTACTTTGGACGAATGTTTGGATTTTTTTTCAGTTTTATTTTTTTAATTTAATTTTTTAGGATGTATTCTATTTTTTTTGTACTCTCTTTTTATTTTTAATTTAATGAATCTTTTTTATTTTATTATTATTATTTATTGTTAAAATAATTAATTAAAATAAGATTTGAAAATGGAAAAAAGTGGGACGACAACATGCAAAATGGGGAAAAGTGGGAAAAATGATGTGACACTGATGTGACAATGGAGAAAAGTGGGACGACTCCCTTCCCCTTTAATGGGTTATTTTCTTTATCCTTTTGCTATCTTTATTATATAAAATAGTAGCAATGAATGACATATGTCATCTATTGATACACTCTGGAAAATTTTTCCCTCTTCTCTCTCATATTAAATATTAATTATCATTTATATTAAATATTAATGATTTTAAATAATTAGTTACAATAAAATGTCAAGTATATGGTTCTTCTTATTATTGAAATCATCAAAAGTTAACAAATTTTAAGAAAATTTCATTTATATGATATCTTAAAATATAGTTTTTTAATTCTTAAATTTTCTTTTTTTTTTGTAATTTATTATTTTTAAATATTGATTATTTTATATCAACATTTAATGATATCCAACATACAAATCTTTATGAAAAATGTTGTTTATAACATATTATATTTATTCAATCCATGTAATACATGGGTTTCTAACCTAGTGTATATATACACACACACACATATATATATGTAGGGGATGAAATTTTTTAAAAAGATAAGTGTATAGGATCGTGACACGTGTCAGATTCTTTTTTTTTAATATAAAGGGCATTTAGGACATTTGTTATTTAAGTAAAGTTTACCCCGTTTTTTTAAACATTCATAACTTTTTTATACTATATTATTTTTTTTAAAAAAATTGCACCATTATACTCGTCTCATTTTTCTCTTTAATTTCGTTATAGTCTCGACTAGTTTTTATTTTTTTGAAATCATGTTTTTACATCATTGTAACGAACTTAAAGATAGCAAATTAATTAGAAATTTTTTTCTAACACTGGTAAATTACAGTAATGTAACACAAAATGAAGTAATTTAAAATGACATAATTAACGGTGACATAACACATTATTTACAGTGATGTAAATTTCTCTTTATTTCCCATTATAATGTTGACTAGTTTTTTTAATTTTTTTTTCTCATTGTCCATTATTTACATCGATGTAACGAGCATAAATATAACACATTATTTTGAATTTTTTCTAATAATTAAAAATTACAGTGATGTAATATAACACATTATTTTATTTTTTCTCTAACAATGATAATTACAATGATAAATTACAGTCATGTAATAGAACACATTATTTTGATTTTTTTCTCTAACAATGATAATTATAGTGATGTAATTTACCATTGTTCGAAAAAAAATCAAACTAATTTGTTGTATTTAGGCTCGTTAGAAATTAGGGATGAGCAAAAAGCCAAAAAAAACCGAATTAACCGGAAAAACTGAGCCGGAACCAAATTAACCGAAAAAACCGAACCGGTACTGAATTAACTGAAAAAACCGAAACCGAATTTTGCGTCAATGTAAATTACATCACGGTAAATTACGTCAATGTAAATTACATCACTGTAATTTATCATTGTTAGAAAAAAATTTCAAATAAATTTGTTATATTTAAGCTCGTTACAATGATGTAAATATATAACATCTAAAAAAAGTAAAAAAAAAATTAGTTGAAACTATAACGAAACTAAAGAGAAAAATGAGACGAATATAATGGTGCAATTGTTTTTAAAAAATAATATATTATAAAAAAGTTATTTATGTTTAAAAAAGAGGGGGGGAAACTTATAAAAAGTAAAATGACTATGATGTCCTTTCTAATATTTTAATTAAAAGCTTATTTGTAACTTTGTTATTGGTTGAAATGAGTTATGTAGTTGTAGCAAAAGATAAGGGTTATAAAAAATTCTATCCCCTATATATGCATATATAGGGGAGTGTTCAATTAAAAAGTCTAGAATACAACAGTAACACAATAACCCTCATTTATTCTATGATCATTGTAAGTACATTTATATCCAATGGCTAAGATTCAACTTTAATAAAAAAAATAATTAATTCTTGAAGTGTGAAAGTTGGAAGGGTAGTAATAGAATTTCCTAAGCCCTGTACTTTTTTGAAAAGTAGTGATCTGACTCAACCATCTCTTTCGCCCACTTTCTTCTTCATTGAAAACAAACATCTAGAACCTTATTTCTCCCCATTTCGACCATCGTCTTGGATATTCAAACGATACAGTTAAATCAGAAGTCAATAACCTTAAAGAAACAAAGGATATATACTTCAACTAGAGATCTAGGTATCTTTTTGTTTGCAGATTCAACGAACTAGAGTTACTTCCTACAATCAAATTCTTTAGTCTCCCTTTACAGTTAAATAAATCATCGCCTAGTTTTTCTTTTATATTCTTTGTATATGACATTGATAGCATTCGACATTTGGATTAAGCGAAAAAGCAACAAGTACTTGATGTTTGATACGAACAAAATGGATTCAAAGAAGAGTGTTGTTGATAACCTATTGCCTTGTAAACGTAAATAATTGATTATGATATGGATAAGTTTAAATGACGAATTTGTTATTTATTTTTTTTGGATTTGACTTTATATATGGAAAGAAGGATCCCAAGAATAGCAAAAAAATTACTTAGCAAGTTCAAAAATTGTATCGAAAAATCTGTTTATGTAGTGAGTGATGAAGAAATTGATAAAGATAAATGTGGTAAGAATTTACAATTATGATATGAAAAAACAAAAATTCCTTCAAATTTCTATATGTTGTTTAAACAAAAAATTATATAAATGGAGCTGGACAAGTATTGCAGTGGTTTAACAGAAACAAAAACACCTCAAAGACTAAAGGTATACTATTGCATTTAAATTACAATGTGATTAACAAAATGATGTATATATCATATATGTTAAAAGATGGTTTCAGAGTGAGCCTATGGATGTAATTAGGTTCTCCCAATTTGATGGGTATGTTATAGGGTATACGAGTTGTTTTTGCATTCTAAAATGTTTGTTGCAGTTTATTCGGATACTGAGTTTGAAGATTCAGAGAATGCAACAAAAAAATGCTACAAAAAATAGGTGTGTATAAAAAGCATTGTGTGTTGTAAGTAATATGTACGCAAAACTCTTTGAGATACATGGTAAATAGTTTTTAATATTTATAATTTTGCTGGTAAATTAAAGGCAAAAAAGATGATGAATGTTGTTGTAATACAGAATAGTTCAAAATCAGGAAGTTAGAAAATATCCTATAATATTTAATAGATACTCTCCAAAACACCTCTTCAAAACAATAAGGAAAGTAAGTACAAACAAAAAGAAAATGATACAACATATGGGCTTTGGTGGACTTCTTTCATTACAGGTAAAGGGGGCACCTCAAAGGATGGATTTTTATATGGTTGATATGTTTGATGAAGTGAACATCGAAATTAGAGTTCCGCATGGAAACACTAATGTTGAAGATAACTCATTGCATTACCTGTTTGGTATTCCAAAAGATGGTATTAATCTCAAATCTACAGAGCCAAAGAAGGTATGGAGCCCATGTGTTCTTAGATGGAGGAAACTTTTTTAAAAAGGATTGTGTAGGATCAGTTGTTCTCATTTGATCAGTATTAGGTTATAGCAGCGGAATTCAGAGATGAATTAGCATAAGAATTAGCAAGAACACTTGAATATTAATGAAACAGTAAATAACAATTTGTTATAGAGAGAGAATTCTGCAAATGGAATGATTTCATTTAATACGCTAACTTCACTTCTATTACACTATGTCAACTGTCCTTATATAGAAACAGTGACGTCTGATGATGTCACATGATGTTGACACCTAACAGACTTAATACAACAACTGAAATAAACAAAACTACTGAGGATGTTCATAAAGTCTGAAGGCATCCTCTTACAAAGTCTGACTAACTAAAACTACTGAAAGCAAACTACAACATCTGATGAGTAAACTACTCATCAGACTTTTACAACTAATGAAAGTAAAATACTGAAGACAAAAACAAACATCACAACATCTGAAGACTA
This sequence comes from Mikania micrantha, assembly GCA_009363875.1. Lineage (NCBI taxonomy): Eukaryota > Viridiplantae > Streptophyta > Magnoliopsida > Asterales > Asteraceae > Mikania > Mikania micrantha. The sequence continues at coordinate 96,927,346 of CM018691.1, forward strand.
ACACTTCAGGTGTTGTGAATAACTTCAGATCTTGTAACTCTTCAAGTAGCCTTCAGCTGTTGTGTTCTTCTTCAGTTGTTGTGTGTATATGAGACTTAAAGGTGTTTCTGATCAGGCTCATTGGTTCTTTTGGTCCAACAAACTCCCCCTGAACTAATGCAGCCAAAACCTTTAATTATTAACTGTCTCACTTATTATTGGTTTCCCAGGCATAAAGATCTTGTCTTTTTCTTCGAGATCAGCTTCAAAATGACCAAATAAGTACAAGCCTAGCAGACAGCAGCTTCTGAAAATCTGAATGGCAAAGGATGAGAGGGAACTCCATTGGGGAAATGGACTATGAGCATTGACCCCTCTCATTGAAGCTACTGATCATAAATGAGTCTGAAAGACTCCCTGACATATGCTTCCAAAAGAACAACTTTATCTTCAGGTGTAAGCAGCTCTGGCTCTCCTTCAAAGAATGATTCAGGCCCATAGTATTCAGATAAATACCTGGCCTTTGTCCCATCATATAGTTCCACCCTTGTAATTTCTCTGTAGACAAATTCATCAGGATGTTTGCCTTCCAAGAACAATGGCAGCTCATTCTGTTTTACTCCTTCCAATTTTCTATACACTAGACCTTTCTTAATCATTTTATTCTCTAAGAACTTAGGAGCTTTCAATCCAGCGTTATACACACTCTTAAAATCTCCTATTATCTCCCAAGGATCCAGCACAGAACCCAGCATTATATCAGCACTAATCACCTTTTTAATTTTTCTTGCATATGCAGATGGTACATCTCTTCTGTGAATTCTGTCTATCACCCTTGGATCAGGCCACATTCTGATTTGTTCTTTTCGATACTGATAAGTGAACCTTAGTGCATACAACCTCTGAGCTTCTTTCTTCATTGCAATAATTGTTGAGGTCTGAGGATACTCCTTGTCAACCAATCTCAAAATATTCTCATCATGTTTCTTTTGACTTTCTTCTTCTTCAAGTTTGATTTTTACAGCTTGTCTCTGAGATTCTGGAGTTATCTTGGGATATTGACCAAAGACCATGGCCTTTTCTGGCACATATTCAGCTGGCAACTTGAATGTCTTTTTCTGAGCCATTTGTGCAGAACCAGCTTTTGAAGACTCAGGCTTATAGGCTTTTGATTGCAACACAGTGGATATTGGAATCCTGTCTTCTGCATCTACATCTTCTTCTTCTTGAATTCTCAACATCCTCCTTTTCTTGGGAGGAGCATCATCGGCAATGAATTGATGTGATTGGGTAGAGGGTTTGACTTGTGGTTTTTGTATCTCAGACACTTCAGGTTCTTGGACATTATCAGCCTTTTCCACCCCAATCATAGGATCTTGATCTTCCTCTGCCTGATCTTCCTCTCTTTCAGATTGCTTTTCAAGTTCAGAATCTTTCTCAACCTCTTTCTCATTTACATCCTCTTCTTCAACAGCCTTCTCAACATCAATAGAATTTGACTTCTTCTTCTGCCTCTTATAAATAACCTGTATAGTTGGAGACTTTTCAGAAGCAGACTTTTCAGAAGCATTCTCCTCCTCCTCACTTCTTAATCTCTTTCTCTCAACTTCGGAATCTTTCACTAACTCCCCTTTTTTGGCTGCAGTGGATGAAGGGGTTTGACGGCTAGAAAATTTTGCAGCAACAGTATCATCAATCATTTTCTGAAGTTGTGTTTGGGATGGAAGCCTCTCATCAAGAGCTTGGGTAATGATAGTTTTTAGAAGTGGAGTGATGAGAGGTAGGGCTATGAGAAAAGCAGCAACTAATGCCTATGGGGGGCTTGAACCCAAAGAATTAGTGCCTGAAGTAGAGGCTGGAGGTTTATTTGGTTGTTGAGTAGTGGAGGAAGTGTTTTGGTGACCTTCAAGAGTTGAAGGTGCCATCTGTGGGTTTGGAAGGGCAGATGGACTTTTTTCCTTGGACATCTTGGTGAGCAGCTCATTGAGTCTGCAGACCTCAGCCTCAAGAAACATGTTCTGTTTAAGAACATCTGATAAGGTCCTTTGGTCATCATTAGCCTTGGCCAAATCAGCTGACCTCCTGATCATATCAGGATTAACCTGAGTTGAGTGTGGCTCAACATGTTCAAGTGCCCCTTTGTCTTGGTACTGGGGACTTCCAACCTCAGGGATAAACCCTTCATCAGTTGTTGCCTCTGGCAGGGTCTTAGAGATGTTACGACTATCAATCATTCCAAATGATGGAGATGATGAAGTAGCAGCCCTGTCAGAATTCAGAATCTCTCTGTCCACATTTGGAGCCCTGAAAGTGTAGTCAAAATCCTGTGGGTTATCAGAAACACTATGATCCTCCCCCTCAATGTTGGAGATAATCCCAGTGGTAATATGTGTCTGGGTAGGGATTGGAGTGTTGAGCTGATCCAGGATTTGTTCAATAACAAATGTGGGGCTGTGTTGAGTGGTTTCAGTAGTAGTAGGCTCTGAAGCAGATTGCACCCGGGGAGAATGGTGCTGTTCAATAGAAACCTTTTCAAATGAAAGAGGTTCTAGAGGAGTGTCTTCCCCTTCAATGGTTGCACCAAGTTCCTGTTGAGAGGAACCTTGGGCGGTTTCAGCTGGTGGAGTCTGGTGCACCACTGGCTGACTACGGCCAGTGGGCATAGTATGCCTTGGTGAGGCAGGTTCAGACTCAGGGGACTCATCTCCCTGAGCAACCTTTTTGGGCTTTTTGGAAAGTGACTTGGTGGGGACTTTGGATTTGGATTGAGATTTTGAGGCTGTGGGTTCCCTCTGCTTGGGTTTTAGCTTTCGGGCAGCCTCTTTGAGTGTGAGGTTAGTGTTGTGCCGGGAATATACCTCTAGCAAAACTGCTGGAGCAGCGATTCCCTGACCAACAAGGCCTTCTTGTTTTAATTGTTTTTCAATGATGGCCATTATAAAACGTGGGTAAAGAAGCCATCTTGTGGAAACAGGTTTATCAGCATGTTCAGTTAATTCTGAAAATAAAATTTGTGAAAAATTAAGTTTTTGGGATTCCAGAATAGAGAAAAGTACCTGCTGCCACCTGGAGGACATCTGGTCCCATGAAGATGATTTTGGAGCCAAACAAATGTTGATCATATGGAAGATGAGACGTTCAGGGTCATTGAAATGCTTCTTATAGAGAGTGGAGTCACTCAAGTCACCCTGATATTCGTGACGGGTAAAACAGAGATCGGTGAGATTCTTTGGGAATGTAGTGACCAGATTACCATCATCCAGATTGAGAACCTCCCTTAGTTCTGCTGGACTCACATGAACATTGTGTCCATTCATTGTAGATCGGAGTGAGATTACTCCGGTTCCGACATTTATAAGTTCCACATTAGTCCAGAATTGATGAAGAGATTCAACATGGAGTGTAGGATTGATAAGAAGAGCTGTTTGAAATTGAGATCATAAGATCGACTGCTTCATCAAATTTTGACCAGAAAGAGGATTTCGTGAGATAGGCGACTGAGTTGTGACGAGGTTTGAGGTTCATGGTCGCCATTGAAGCAGAAACTTGAGAGGGAAGGTAGGTTTTTGAAAAAGATGGAAAGTTCTGATGAAGTGGTAATGAAAAAACTGAAGAAGGTTTGGTTTTAATAGAAGACTGAAGGATTGGAATTTTAGTCTTCAGATGTTGCAGAGGGAAAACAACATTGGGGAAAACATCTGAAGAGTAAAGTTACTCATCAGGTGTTGTAGACAATACTTGTCCATCAGCTGTTTCAATCTTAACCAGTTGCTCATCAGACTTTGTCTGACTTCAGATTTACTCATCAGATCTTTTGAACAAAAGTTGTTCATCAGGACTTTGATAATTATTTTTGACCTTCAGTACTTTGTCAACCAAAACCCATCAGTATTTGTAACTGATAATATTGGTAAAGGTCAGATGTGGCCTTGAAGCAGTACTTCTGATACTTATCAGTACTTACTGTAAATAGCAGTAGTTTCAAGGTGATACAAATGTTTGATTTTTGTTGGCATATTTGAATATTTTTGTATTTTTGAAAATTTTATCAGGTGTTTGGAATTTTATTAGTTTGAAATCCATTTTATTCTAATTGCAGCATACCAAGCCTTAGAACTAAATTTTGAAAAGTTGAAGCCTCGAAGGGCTTAGTAAATATATCTGCAAGTTCATCAGCACTAGGAACAAACTTTAGATCAATCAGACCTTTTTCAAAACAATCCCTTATAAAATGATGTCTGATTTCAATATGTTTGGTCCTAGAGTGCTGAACTGGATTTTTTACAATACAAAGAGCTGAGGCACTATCCATTAACAATGGTGTCTTAGACTCTTTGATGCCATAATCCAAAAGTTGGTTCTGAAGCCAGAGAATTTGGGAAGTACAGCTTGCAGCAGCAATGTACTCGGCTTCAGCTGTGGATGTAGCCACAGATGTTTGTTTCTTACTCTGCCAAGAAACCAAACAGTTTCCTAGAAACTGACAACCACCAGAAGTGGATTTTCTGGTGAGTTTGCATCCTGCATAGTCACTATCAGAGAAAGCAACCAGCTTGCAGGAATGCCCAGTTGAATACCAAATTCCCAGTGATTGAGTGCCCTGCAAATATCTAAAAATCCTTTTAACAGCAATCAAATGAGATTCTTTAGGTGCAGCCTGAAATCTAGCACAAACACATGTAGCAAACATAATGTCTGGTCTAGATGCTGTGAGATACATCAAGGAACCAATCATACATCTATAAAGTGTTTCATCAACTGATTTACCTTTCAAGTCTGCATCAAGTTGTGTGGTGCTGCTCATGGGGTTAGAACAGTGTTTACAGTTTTGCAGATCAAATTTCTTTAACAAATCTTTTGTATATTTTGATTGGTGAATGAAAATGCCATCAGGACTTTGTTTAATTTGAAGACCCAAGAAAAACTGTAATTCCCCCATGGCACTCATTTCAAAATTCTTTGTCATTAGCTCAGTAAAAGCATCACACAACTTGGGATCAGAGGAAGCAAAAATTATGTCATCAACATAAATTTGAACAAGGAGCTTATGCTGTCCTACTTTCTTTATGAACAAAGTTTTATCTATGGAGCCTCTAGTAAAGTTATTTTGAAGGAGAAAAGTGGATAGAGTATCATACCAGGCTCTAGGTGCTTGTTTCAACCCATAAAGAGCTTTATCAAGCTTGTACACCCAATCAGGATGTTGATTATCCTCAAAACCTGGTGGTTGACACACATACACTTCCTCTTTTATTTTACCATATAGAAAAGCACTTTTGACATCCATTTGAAAAACTTTTAGTTTGTGTAAGGCAGCATATGCTAAAAACAACCTAATTGCTTCCAGTCTGGCTACAGGGGCAAAAGTCTCATCATAATCAATACCTTCTTCCTGAGAGAACCCCTGTACAACCAGTCTTGCCTTGTTCTTAATTATTTGACCATTTTCATCAGTTTTATTCCTAAACACCCATTTAGTGCCTATTGCACACTTACCTTGGGGTAAAGGAACCAACTCCCAGACTTGCTGTTTCTTGAACTGCAACAGCTCCAACTGCATAGCCTCCACCCAGCCATTGTCTCTGAGTGCAATGTGATAGTTCTTTGGCTCTTGCTGACTGACAAATAAAGCATAGAGACAGATTTGACAATTGGCTTCTTGTTGAAACACCAGCAGAAATGGCACCCATAACTTGAGATAATGGATGATCCTTCAGTTCATGATAAGGAATAAGATCAGTGCAAGTGTTGGATGGAGATTCAGTGGTTGTAGATGTTGATGAAGAAGCTGGAAACAAGTCAGTAGGAATGTCAAAAGATGTAGAGGAGACCAGAATCTCATCAGCATTTGTAGTGGGAGGAACCACTGAAGCAGGAGTAGCATCAGGTTTAGCAGACCTTGGCAGAGTATCACTAAACCTGAACAGGTGAGTACTAACATCATCATCATCATCAGTACTACCTTGTGAGTTTCCCATAGCAGCTGTTGATGCATTATCTGCCAGAATAACAGACTCAGCTAGAGGTTGATATGGAACATATTGCAGTATATCCAAATCAAACATCTCTACAGGTTTTTGTGGGATGGGATCTTTTGGTGATTCATTGAACTTTACATGGAGAGTTTCTTCAACAATCTTGGATCTGCAATTAAACACTCTGTAAGCTTTGCAAGTTGAAGAATATCCCACAAAATACCCTGCATCCACTTTGGAGTCAAATCTTTGAAGTTGATCTTTGGTGTTGAGTATATAACAAGGACAACCAAAGGCTCTGAAGAAAGAAATCAAAGGAGCCATATGATGAAGAACTTCATAAGGAGTCTTCAACAGCCTTTGATTCACCAACACCCTATTCTGCACATAGCAAGCTGTATTGACAGCTTCTGGCCAGAAAGTCAGTGGCAAACCAGAATCAGCAATCATTGACCTGGCAGCTTCAATTAAAGTCCTGTTTTTCCTTTCGACCACTCCATTCTGTTCAGGAGTTCTAGGTATGCTATACTGCCTCTTGATTCCCTTTGAAAGACAGAACTCATCCAGAATGTGGTTTCTGAACTCTGTTCCATTATCACTTCTCACACACTTGACAGGAAGGGAATATTGATTCTCAACATACACCACAAAGTTAATTATATACTTAGCAGCCTCATCCTTTGAGTGCAAGAAGAAGGTCCAGACAAACCTTGAGTAATCATCAACAATTACTAAGCAATACTTCTTCTTTGCTAAACTCATGATCCTCACTGGGCCAAACAGATCCATGTGTAACATTTGCAAGCAAGCAGTTGATTTTGGATCTTCAATTGGAGGAAAAGATACCTTGTGTTGTTTCCCTTTCAAGCAGGCAGCACAGTTTTCATCACGCTTAAAATCCTTCATAGGAAGACCTCTAACTAAACCATGTTGCACCAGTTGATTCATGTTTTTGAGATTCACATGACCCAACCTTCTGTGCCACAGATTTGATTCTTTGGGAGAGGCCTTAGAGAATAGGCATGGATGACCCTTAACATTAATTTTCTTTGAAAGATCCAAAGCATAAACCCTTCCCACTCGGTTAGCTTTAAGAAGGGTATACTCATCCAGGACCTTGCCAATCAGAGGCAACACTTCAGAAGACAGTATTCTGCAGTCTTGCTTAGTGAAGAGAGAAATTCGGCCCTTATCACACATCTGACTAACACTCAGTAAGTTATACTTGAGATTCTCCACATGGTTCACATCATCAAACCTTAAATCACCATTAGACACATGTCCTTTTCCGATGATGTAACCCTTAGCATCATTTCCAAATGAGACAAACCCCTTTTTCTCTGCATAATAGTCATTAAGAAGAGATCTGCTCCCAGTCATATGCATAGATCCTCCACTGTCAACATACCAGATGCTTCTTTGGAATGCTAAAGGACCCTGCAAACATTAACACAATCAGTTAGATTTTTGGACCCAAACCATTTTGGTTTTGGGTCTGCTTTCATATGAAGAGACAAAACTGACTGTATCGTTTGATACAACACTTGAAGCAGTCTTTTCAAAAGATTTAACCTTGGTTTTTGACCTTGGTTTCTTCTTATGAAATGAAGCAACAGAGGCATCGACTAGGTTGGCTCTTCCTAGCAGATGTTGCACCATCATAACCAGTTGATGCTGGTTTTGAGTCAAAGTTTTGATTTTCTCAGAAACATCAATACTTGACTTCAAATTTTTGTGCTTTATTTCCTTAACTTCTTTGGGTGATGAAGAAGGTTTCAAGTGCTTTTTCTTTGAATCTGGAAAAACCCCTTGACCTTTCTTGGATTTACTTGAATCATTTCCCTGTGAGGGTTTTCCAGATTTTGAAACTACTGATGATTCTGGTACAAACTTGGAACTAAATTCATTTTTCATCTTGATTATGTGCTTGTTTTTGTGCTTAATTTTATTGAATTTAGAGCCTCTTCTGTACCAGCATTCATCAGAAGAATGATTGAACAACCTACAAACTTCACAAGGCACTCTCTTTTGTTTCTCCTTGTGAGTAACGACAAGTACTGAAGACTTAGATACTGAATTTGTCTTCTTCAGTACTTGTTTAACATCAGTCTTTGTAGACTTTAGTGATTTACCTTCTTCAGTACTTTTCAACCCTTTCCTTTTAACTTCAGTTTTTGTGATTTTCAGAGGTTGTAAAGTACCGAAGCATATCTCATCAGTAGTTGTATAATTGTCAACCTTTTTTACAACTTCTGATGAGACACGTTGGCTTATCAGAAGCCGTGCATCTTTCTCTCCAGTGCCATGCCCATCTGACTCAATCAGTTTTAAATTTAATTCTTTTGAGACTTTTTCATCAGGATCAATCTCAATTAAAACACTATCCTGACATGTTTCACCCTGGATGACATTTGTACATCCAATAGAATAAGAATATGTTTCAATATCCACAGTTTCAGACTCAGATTTGCATGCACTTGACTCACTTTCAGATGATTCTTCAGCATCAGACTTTTCTGAAGATTTGGTGGATTGGTATACACTGTCCCCTTCAGACTCACAGTCAAGATTTTTTGGTGTATAATCAGCTGGAGGGGCAGTGTGATTGTATCCAATACCAAACTTCACATTTGATGCTGTTTGTTTGTTTAACAACATCTCAAACCCCTTGCAAGACTCAACCCATTTTTCACACTCTACTTGGGTTGCTGCAAGTGTTTGTTTCAGATCATTGTGTTTTACAAGCATGACTTCCACCCTAGCCTTTTCATCAGACAACTGACACTTGAGTTTATAAATTTCAGACTCTTTTTCATTTAAAACTTTCTCAAATTCAGTTTTATTCTTAGTCACAACCTTTTCTAAATCAAACTTCTCATTGATTAATTCAACATTTATTTCTCTGATGGAAGCAAATGCTGAAATACATGATTCTGAACACAACTTAGCTTTTGATTCAGATGATACCTGTGCAGTTGAAGACGTGAAGCATGAGTTTTCATTTGAATCTATAGCCATTAGAGCAAGGTTCCCAAATAAGTTATCTCCACCATGTGAAACAGCTCCAGTAAACAGCTGTTCATTGAAGTCAGATAGATCATCAGGTAAGCTACTCCAGTCAGCTACACCTGTGGTGAAAAAGCTCTGTTGTTGTGGTTGTGTTTGTTGATTTGATTTAGTTTGGTTGGCTTCAGGAAGGGCAGGAGGTTGTTGAGTTGTGAGTACTTGATTTTGTGTGGATTGAGGCATATAAAAATAGGGATATGAATAAGGAATGGGACCTTGTGGCATAAAATGAGCTGGATAGAACTGTTGTTGACTCGAACCAGAAGAGTGTTGCCCTTTGTTTTGTAAATTATTACTTGGGAAAGTCACAAAGGGTGCAGAGGAACCAGATCCGGAGGATTTGCATTCTCTTGCAAAATGCCCAAGCCTGTGACACTTGTGACATCTCAACTTCCCTTTGTCAAAACCAACTTTGGTTTTGCCAGTCAGTCCAGGGAATTTTCTTCCAGTTCTTTTGTAAAATTTTTGAGATCTGATGTTTATTAAGGCCATCTGACTTAATATATCCATTTCTTCTAGATCATCATCTGGGATTCCCTTTAAATCATCCATCACAAAGCACCAATTCTCTCCTGAGTTTCCTGCATTGCCATCAATTCCAACAAAAGCATGTTCAACACTATTAGTAGAGAAATCAATATGCTCATCATAAGAACACTCAGATGCAGCATACTCTGAATCTTGACCCATCAAGGCAGTATTGCCAGGAATGAAATCATTAGTGAGCTTGGCAGATGAAGACAGCTTTCTCTTCTGTTCTACCTCTCTCTCAAAAGTTAAGAGTTTCCCATGGAGTTGGGTGAGAGATAGATTCTCTAGATTTGCATTAGAGCGTAAGACAATAGTATAAGTGTCCCATCTCTCAGGCAGTGATCTGAGGAATCTATTGTTCATCTGACTATTGGTATACTCCTGCTTAACCATTTTTAATTCAGAAATCAGACAGGAGAACCGCTCAAACTGTTGAGTCAATGACTCACCCTTTCTATGAGAAAAAGTCTCATATTGTTGGGCGAGGATTTCTCTAGTGTTTGCTAGAACCTCATCAGTTCCACCGAATTGTTCTTTCAGTGCAACCAGAGATCATGAGCAGTGTCATGATGCATCAAACCTGAATATATCTCATTCGGCAAAGCCATGGCCAGAATACCATGAGCTTTTGCATCAAATTCAAACAATTTTATATCTTCATCCGAATACATATCTGACGGTTTCGGAATCATTGTTTTTGTTTCAGGATCAGTGATCATGGGTTTATACGGACCATACACCACATATTTCCAACATCCTGCACTGTTAATTGACAGGTGATGTAGCATTCTACGTTGCCAAATGTTGTACTCACTCCGAACCAGCATCGGAGGCTTGGTTGCGGAGCCTGTGTTGTGCGGATCATTGTTTGGAGTCGACATATTCTCAGATTCAATCAATTTCAACTAAATTCAAATGACTTAATCACAAACTCAACAAATTAATTCAAACGAATCTATGTTGAAAAACAAATCAGCGGAAGTTATCAGAAAACTTCAATCTATAACAAGTTCTTACTAATCGGCTAATTCGATCAAACAGAGAACTGAAATGAGCAGTTTCAGAGATCAATTGTTTAATCGATCAATAATTAACCTGCTCTGATACCAATTGTAGGATCAGTTGTTCTCATTTGATCAGTATTAGGTTATAGCAGCGGAATTCAGAGATGAATTAGCATAAGAATTAGCAAGAACACTTGAATATTAATGAAACAGTAAAGAACAATTTGTTATAGAGAGAGAATTCTGCAAATGGAATGATTTCATTTAATACGCTAACTTCACTTCTATTACACTATGTCAACTGTCCTTATATAGAAACAGTGACGTCTGATGATGTCACATGATGTTGACACCTAACAGACTTAATACAACAACTGAAATAAACAAAACTACTGAGGATGTTCATAAAGTCTGAAGGCATCCTCTTACAAAGTCTGACTAACTAAAACTACTGAAAGCAAACTACAACATCTGATGAGTAAACTACTCATCAGACTTTTACAACTAATGAAAGTAAAATACTGAAGACAAAAACAAACATCACAACATCTGAAGACTAACACTTCAGCTGTTGTGAATAACTTCAGATCTTGTAACTCTTCAAGTAGCCTTCAGCTGTTGTGTTCTTCTTCAGTTGTTGTGTGTATATGAGACTTAAAGGTTTTTCTGATCAGGCTCATTGGCTCTTTTGGTCCAACAGATTGCATTTCACCTATAGATAAAAATCCATGTATGGAGCCCGTGTACTAACACATTTCTTATGATGATCAACACCCGTAAAAGGAATAAAAATCATTTGTACCTATAATTCAAAAAAAATAATTAAAATATATAACTATATTGTTAGATTATGCACTTAAAACTTGTTGGTGGAATAAGTAGCATCAAATGCATATACATCACCAAAAATTTGGTAACTTGTTCTCGACACATCATTCAGCTCACGCCCATCATGTAAAACCTCGTAAGAAAAGTTGGGTAGGTTTACATAATGTTCTTTTAATCTTTGAGGAAATAATTGAACATCACAATCGCCAATGAACATCCTAATATCACGACTAATATTTCGATAAACATTGCTAATCACACGCATGTTGTGGTGACCCCCTTCAAAGTATCATTAAATCTATATGTCACGGTTGGACCAACTCGATGCAAGTTCATAGTGTGCACAAAATTTATATCATCGAAATTCAAATGTTTCCCATTATGAGTGAGATCCATGTTATCAAAAGATACAAGATCATGTTTTTGATTTTCAACAAAATCATACAATAAATAACTAGAATATCCTTTAATAGCCTTCAATCGTATCGGAGCCTTGCATCTGTAACTTTGAACACACTACCACAAGTTGCAACATATGATGTAGGATCAATTTAATTCAACTTCTTTTCCTTAGCTTTGTCAGGTTGATTGCAAGACAAAACCCTATGTGTGATTTCACCCTTCCATTTTTTATATCCAGCAGACCGAAAACCAAAGCCCAATAAGTCACCATATGCTTTGTACATGCTAACAACTTCATGATATATGCTACAAATCTTCCTAACTTGGGGTTTCTAGTCTATGTTGTCACACCCCAACCGACAACGGAATATGTCGGGGCCCGATTGTGAATGCTCAAAAGCTCATGGTACTATGTTAATGTTTAGGTATCTATACATCCATATTAAATCAATGCAACATTCATTCATTCAACCAAATTAAAATATTCAATACAAACATCCAAATTCAAATACTAAGAAAATAAATGACATTGTTTTAAAATTAGCTAGGTCCTCTAAACCTACACTAAGTCTTCACCATTGTTCTTCATCTTATCATGTTACATATCTAAAATAAAAGGTCAACTATTTGCTTAGTTGGTGAGAAATTCAAAACAGTTTAATATGATACATAAAAAGGATGTAAAACTATTAAACTAAATAGAACTAGCTCTAAAGCATATGTAAATTTCAAGTATCATGTTTAAGCACAAAAAAAGAATCCAAACAAGTGATATTACAAAGTTTAAATCAAGACTAGCTAGGTCTTTGACTAAAACAATGTATATCATAATGTTTATGTTTGTGTACATTTCACCTTTTTAACACAAGACATAAGTCATTGCGAAGAATGTAGCCACATTTTAGGCTACTATGTACTAGTATATGTTTGATGTATGAAACGTCTTCTAACCTAGATCCCACATAGCATTTAGCACATAACTTCACATAGCATCTAAATCATGTCTACTAAGCTTAAGAGTTTGCATCATGTATATGTTTTTGACTCTATGAATATGTTTTTGTATAAGGCATATGTAACATCCCAAAAAGTTTACAAGATGTAAAGAGGGAGTAAGAATTTACTCACATGTATCAAGCCTTAGTATTGTTCCAATTGTCTTTTGTTTGAAGAAAGAAAGCTAGTAATATTTCCCTAATGTTCATGTAAAACATATGTCTTAGTCTAAATTCAAGTGTTTGCTTAAATCTATGGCTTCTATGGAATCCTTAAAGCTCTAACATTGATAATATTTAACTAGGCTTAGAATAATAGTTTTTGGAATATTTAATTATTAGTTACAATTAATTATTCTCAATTTTGTATAATAAATAAATTGGAATGCTTTTGGTATTCCACTTATTTATTACAAATTCTAAGAATATGGATTTGTGCACCGATGATGATGGTTTAATTTGTTATAAGTTATTTATATAGAATAATTAAATTATTCTATATAATGCTTATTGTTTAAAAATGTTTTGATTGTTAAATAATCTATTGATCTTTAAGAAAAAGTTTTAACAAATAACATTCATTGTTTTTGTAACATCAGTGCCGGACGCGTTGCCGGAATAGCGATCGCTACAGTAACTTGCACAGTAACTCAGGTACACATTACGTGAAACTATGTTTATGCTATTGACACTTGATGCTTAACACTAAACTATTATGCTATCGGTCTGAAATCTGACTTAAACCTTATGGTTTAACATTCAGAAACACATCATATAACACAGAGTTGACACACAGATGCTTGATTTGATACTATTATGTATAAACGTATGTGAGGTTAAACAGAGCAAAATGGTAACGGTTGTTGTTACGGAACGCTAAACCGACGAATTATTCGTATAGGTGACAATCTGTACGAATAAATCTGAAAGTTTAAAGTTCTGAAATGATGACTGGAAAGTAGAAAACAAGAATCAGAAAGCCAAACCATCGTCGTGTTCGTTCAAATGACGATTCGAACGAATACGCGCGATGGTGACGCGTTCTGACGAAACGAGAACAAAACGATACGAACGATAATAAACTTAAGGAAATATAATATTTCCTGTTTTACAATTTTGAAACTCATCTGAAATAAATTTAAAAGAAACTCATTTAATTAAAATCCGTAAAATACGCGAAAGAGATAACTAAACGTTCAAAATAATTAATTACGATAAATAATTTAAGACAAATAAATTTTAAAGATTATTTGGAATCACAACCATAAAAACGTAAGCTAAAACCAATTTTTATTTAAAATAAATAATCGCGCGCACATAACGTGCCGGAAACGCGACGAAAACAAAAAAAACGAGCAACCGAAACGAACCCGAATACCCTCGGGGTATTTAAACCCTAAATGAAGCATTTCTTCCTCATTTCTGACCTTCCCCTCTCTCTAAAAACCATTTCCGGCTACCCACTCTCACACTAGAATTCAAGCTTCAAACCTCCATAACTAGCTCATTTCTTGGTGAAATCTTGCGTTCTTGGTGTCCACTTGAAGCTCTCAACCTCCTCTACAAGGAAGTACAACGGATCTAGAGTTCTATCCAGCCATTTTCGAGGTATAGATGCGTGAAAGTTTGGAAAAGTAGGGTTTTATAACTTTTTGTTCGAACCCATCACTTAGCCGGCTAATCATTTGAACCACAAGCCCACGAGAAGCCTAGTAACATAGCCATTATTATAGGAGAACCCTACAAGTTCTCAGGTTCGACGGGGACGATGATGGTGATCAATCGAGTTGCAGGGTTCGTGGGATACATGCCGGACGAACCTATGGGTTGGAAACTCTAATAGTTGCTGGCCGAACCTGTTAACCAGCAAGAATGGCCGAACCCTGGTGATGTGAACCTGTTCACTCCGAACGAACCTCACCCAGCCATAGCCGAACCTTACTACCCTCACTCCAGGCGAACCTGAGCTGTACGAACCCACCCAACTAGCGAACCTATATGCAGCTCTCATTGACACGCGAACCTTTAACAACCGCCGAACCCTATGGCTAACGAATCTTTTAAAACCACGAGCTTTTATTTGCCGAACCCAATGGGAGACCTGCCGAACCTCTTGCCCCTAGGACCCTATCATGCTCACGAACCAACACCAGCGAACCCATGCTTGGCGAACCCACGAGCTATGGGGGGGGGCCGAACCTTTCTGCAACGAACCCATGCAAAACTACCAACATCACCGAACCTTCTCTGTGAATCTGAAAACCCACGAACCTTGGCTGTTTATACGAATAGGTTCGCTGCCAAGTGTTCAACAAATGTGATTCAACAATGTAGCCCACTATGAAAGCCTTGAGGCCCAATAGCATAGTCCATTTACACACACACGGTTATGTGGTTCATGCGGCCTACATTGTTATGATGCCATAAGGATTTCATTTGGTCCGCATAGCTATGACCGGCCCATGGAGATTACTTCGGCCCAAATGAACCGGCCCAAGTGATGTAGTAGACCCACGATACTAGGATTGGCCCAATACACTACCTTGACCCGTGAAATTGGCCTAGCCAAATAGTTCGGCCCACTCGCATTTAGATCACCTTAACTTATTCGGCCCAAAGGACAAATGAGGAGAAAACACTTTAAAACAATATAAATGCTCTCTTGCTTGGGATTTACAACTTAAATTACTACAAAGGTAATAGTATTTCGAAACTAATGAATTTTCTAAAGTTCTAAGGCTATGTTTCTTAAAATATTCGCAAAGGAGGACAAGGATCAAATCAAATGAACGAGAAAGCTAACAATAACCTAATTGGGGTATGTCACTAACTCCTATAACAAGTAACTTAGGGGCTGAATAAAGACCGAGACTTACAGTGTTAGCCAACTTTAGGGCTAACACTAACACTTAAACACACAAAGAATCTCTACAAACATATGCTTATAAGCTACAAACACTATGAAATTAATACAGGATCGTGAATACTACTACAAACACAACAACGAGGGCGCACATTCTTGTTTAGACTTAGTCAACCACAACAAACACAAGGTGAGTTTATTTGTCCCTTTTCAAACATATTTGTTTTTACTTCAGGACTGAGAAGCATGTTATACATTTTAAGAAAATATTGAAATGTTTACTTAATGCTTTTAAACATACTCATGATGCTTATACTAATGCTTATGCTTGAAACTCTTATTTGGGAAGCTAAAGACTAAGACTTAAACTATATGATTGATGTTTATGCTACAAACACTATGCTCAGACTATATGCTCGATGCTTATGCTATAAACTTGAAGCTTAAACTAGATGCTTGATGCTCATGCTATAAACACAACGCTCAGACTATATGCTCAAGGCTTATGCTATAAACTCTATGCTTAAACTATATACATGATACTAATGTGAGGGATTATGTGCTCAAACTATATGCTAATGCTTGAAACTATATGCTCAAAGCTATGATTGTGTGCGAAATGTTAAGCTTGTATCTATTCATGGGCTACGTAATTGCTAAACACTGCTAGAGCAGAGCTTGTACCCATGCATTGAGATACGTGAAAGCTAAATTACGAGGATGCTAAGCTTTTATCTATATATGAGATACGTAATCGCCGAACATTGCTAGAGCAAGGCTTGTGTCTATATATGAGATATGTAAATGCTAAACTATTTGTGTGTGCACGGCTTGTGTCTATATATGAGATATGTAATTGCCAAACATTGCTAGAGCAAGGCTTGTATCTGCATATATGAGACACGTAATTGCTAGACTATTCGTAAGCTAAGCTTAAACCAATTCATGAGATACGTAATGGCTAAACACTGCTAGAGCAGAGCCTGCATCTAGCCGTGGGCTACGTAAATGCTAAACATTGCTAGATCAAAGCTTGTACCCATGCATGAGATTGGTGAAAGCTAAACTATGATGTGTTTAACAATGATGCTTGTACAACTTACTCTAAAGCTAACTTATATGAATGCTATAAACTTGTAAATTTTTAAGCAGTACACTAAAGCTATGACGGATACTGGATTGAATTGTAGGTAAAATGCTTAATTATCATTAACAACAGTGTAATATGTGGATTAGTATGTGGTGGGATGGCGTCTGGGCGGGTTGTAGGCTCGACCCTTTCGTATGCCCTATATATAAGCATACCGATTTGGATATTACATGTGATGTTAATGAGATTAAGGTTTTACCGAAATAGGTTTGCTAAAGCTATTTTAAACTTATAAACTATATGAACTCACCAACTGTTGTGTTGACTTTGTTTTCTTACATGCTTTCTCAGGTGATGCACATGTTTAAGCAAAGGCTCAGGATTGTATGCTAGGATGCCCAGATAGAAGACCTAGTAGACTTTTGGGAAGCACATATTTTGTTATTGATACAAATCACTTCTGATATCTTGTACAGATACAAGATAGTAACAATTGATTTTTTTGATAGGTTTACTTAGTTAAATTACTAAACATTGATATTGTAATTTAACTTTGTAATCCTAGTTTAATGCTTTATTGTGCTTTATTTATTCTTAACATTGATGCTATGTAAAAAATATGATCACCACGATTATCACTCACGATATCGCGCCCTGAGAACCTTCCGCCCGACGGGAAAGTTGTGACACCCCGTAAATTCCAGGTCAGCTTATTGTTTATTTAAATGTTTATTTAAATGATCTATGTACATGTGGCACTAGAAATAGTTTAATTTAGCGTGACACGTGGCACGGCAATATAAACACTGACACATGACAAGATAATTCGATGAATTATCGGCAAACAACACACACGTGTCAAAACACACGAACGTTGGTGAACGTCTAGCACATTGTGAAACACAACACTCGAAACCTCACGAAACACTCACACATTGAATTTGGAAGTTCAAGCGAGGCCAAACGATAGTTCGTAGACGTTAAAACGACGACGAACGGATCAAACACATTGATTTGGGCTTATTGGGCTCTTCAGGGACCCATCGCGGTACGCGATGGCCCACTCATAGACCCTATCGTGATACGTGACGAGATTCGGGAACATTTGAATCCCGAAATCCGTCACGCTACGCGAATCATCTTTTGTCTGTTGACCGCGGTACGCGACGGGTGTCAGACGGAAAATCTTTATAAAACCAAGATCATGATGCCTAGTCTACCATTTCCATCATTTCTCGCGACTGATCACGCCACCACTCGACCACCTACCTTCTCTAACCTCTGTTACACCCCATTTCCACCATTGGAAGCCATAGCCAAGCACCTTGGAGCTCAAGATTGAAGATTTGGAGTCTCCCATCCTTGGTTTAATCTTGAAGACCACCATCACCCTCTTCTTTCTGTCGAATCCAGCAATCCCAGGAGGTTTAGGAGCTGCACAATCATCATCTTGGTGGTCAAGGAACTCTAGAAGGTAGCTCCATGCTTAAAACCCACTTTCACATCTATTACACACATGCATGAGTTAAAACTCACATGCAAGCATCTATTCTCCACATGCACGAGAGTTGTTTCTGGGTTTGATGATTGAGATGTATTTCTTGATGATCCAAGATGATTAAATGACGTTTTATTATGATCTAAGATGATGGGTATAAACCCTTGTGCTTAAAATGATGATTTATGATGATATAGATGCATGCATGTATGATCCATGAGTGTGGAGGTGATTTGAAATGAATGTAGATGTTTCTTGATGATATAGGAAGATGATAATTAGATCTTGTGTTGATGATTAAAAATGTGATTTTTATGAACCTTACTATTAATAGTAACTTTTATTTCACAAAATGATGAAATAGTTGATGTTATGAACATGCATTTATATGAATGTGTTGTTTGGGTGATAATAGGATGATATTGATGTTAAGATTGTGATTTAGATCGGATTATAGACATTTTTAACATAGTTACTATATTTAGTAACTTTTCGGGTCAAAATATTGGTAGGTGATGAATTTGGCTATGTTGGTATGCTTAAATGATATCAAATGGTTTATTATGATGATTTATGGTGTAAAAATGGATTAGAAGTCTTTAAATGGTCATTTCTATGCAAAAACTACAAAGTTACTATTTATAGTAACTTTATTTTTACAAAACCCGACTTAGGAACATGTATGATTTGAGCATGCTAAATGATTTATTATGTTATAACATGATGATTAGATGCTAAGTTAGATGGTTTCCGATAACACGTATGCTATAAATGGAAACTTTCCATTTTAGGAAACTTTTGTGTGCTAACATGATGAAAACGACTTATGTGAATTCGTATGATGATGTGCTATGTGTTAACATGATCACGTAGGACTAACGAGCATGCTAGAACCATAAAATCGTATACTTTGTGAACTTTTCATAAATGGAAACTTACTATGAATAGTAAGTTGTCCATATACGCGACTTGCGCGTTTTGCACACGACAAGCACTTACACGATTGCTACACGATACACAACCGTCACACGGTTCACCAACGGGTCGTTGAATTGACACTGTCAACTTTGGTCAAACACGGTCAAACACGGTCAATGTGGACCAACACGATCAAACACGGTCAATGTGGACCAACACGAGCAAACACGGTCATTGTGGACCAACACGGACAAACATGAACAACTGAGAGTTGTTGAGCACAAACACGAGCACTAATACGAAGACGAACACAGTCATTACACGAACTCAGGTGCGGTATACGATATAGGTCGCCGGTGACCGACGCGCTACAACTTCAGGAGCTTACGCATACTTATTACTCTCTTCACTAAGGTGAGTTTACGGCCCCTCTTTACTCTTTTCAAACGCTTTACATCGAGCCAAACATTACTGCTATTGCAAACATTTTTATTGTGTATGCTGGTTTATTGGACAAACATTAAGTGTTGAACTCGTAACAAGTCCTCACAAAGTCTTACCGTTAATGTACGAACAACGTGGTAGATTTGGATGGATCCATTTGGGTATGACCAACCCCACGGGGCACAATGTAGACTGGATGTCATAACCCGTGAAAACGCTGACCTAATTTACTGTGTGTACGAGACACAGTGGAGGCAAGAACAAACATGTCTAGTTCGGTAGTGACGCACTGACACTTGGAGCCTAGGGCTTGGTACTAACATTTGATAAACATCATGACACACTTTTATTACTATAAGTATATCAAAACCTGTGAACTCACCAACATTTGTGTTGAAACTTTTTCAAACTTGTATTCTCAGGTAACTAGCAGGATATGGAGCAGGAATGCACATTAGGGGATATGAGCTTAGGACCCCGCATTCATGATATCTGTCTTTTGAAAAACAATTTCATTTAGTTTGTGTATTAAACAATGTTTTATTTGACAATTTAATTTTTCCGCTGCATGGATCAAACATATTTATTTCCGCTGCTATGAATTACTTTTCTGCTGCAAATTATTTTGTTGAGTGTGTGTGTCAGATGTTGGTTTTGTAAATGCATATAGAGGTGTTCTATATGACTATTGAGCTGTGATTCTGGCCACGTCACACCCACGTGGATTGACACCACGAGTGGGAAATTTGGGGGTGTGACAGACTGGTATCAGAGCCTCGATTATAGAGAACTAGGTTTGCATGTAGTAAACTTAGACTATAGTCATTGCTCAACATTAGACACTACACTAGTTTCGCACATCACATTATGTTCATAGCTTAGCAATATGCTTTGTGATTTTATCGGATACCTACAAACATACCTGTGGAACCCTTAGCGGGTATTCGTATCCGACTACGCTTGAGAACTATGAGATGGGATTAGTGGAAGGACGGGCACAGGATTGAAGGGGACTCCTCAATGTTCTGAGGAAGACTACACTAGCACGATCTAACTCGAATCGAACGTTTTCCAATCCCTATTCTTGAGCGTAAACCCAGTCACCTGACGTACCCCTACGGACTGGAACTTTAATGACAGCAATCCGAAGATGAACCTCGAGCACTACTGTGATCACTAGCTTCAGATTGAAGGAACTAGAATGACTGTGTAATATAAATTGACGATTATGGTGGCCAACGTAATCGTGAATTTATAGGTACATACGAATTCTGGCAAACTCAGATGGTAAGCTACACCCACTAAGGAAACTGGGTAGCACACCACTGCTAGTGGCGATCCGAACTCCGCTACTTACACCGAGTAGTTTATTTCCCTATTGTATTTATTATTGCTAGAAACTACATGAGCGAGCTATGCTCATAGAATCACTTTGGTAATAGTAACCTTATGAAACTTATTGTTGTGCTTTTGGAGAAAATGATAAATTTTCCCTCTGGCTAACACACAACCATCTATAAAGGTTGGTAATACAATATCTATTGTATATAGATACTGCGAATGGCTGGTCAAGGAACGTATGTTCATACAGACAACCAATCAATCAGTTTTGCGGCTATCGAAGCTATGATAGAACAACGGGTTAGAAAAGCCATTGCGGATTATGAGACTGCACGCCTAAACAGTGAAACAAGCAACGGAACTCACAACCACAACTCAAAAGGATGTTCATTCAGAACCTTCCTTAGCTACCATCCTCATATATTCAAGGGACCGAAAAAAGCGGTAGGACTGCTCCAATGGATTAAGGAGGTTGAGTCAATATTCTGCATGGGCGGGTGTTCTGAAGAGAATAAAGTAAAATTTGCTACCGGGACTCTGGAAAGACAGGCACTCACTTGGTGGAACTCACACATTCAGATACTAAGTCTGGAGACTGCTAACTCAATCCCATGGGAAAACATCGTCAAGATGTTGAAGGAAGAATATTGTCCTCGGAACAAAATCAAGCAACCGGAGTGGTTTTGGATTCACAAAATGGAGGGATCCGAGATCGAACAATACACCGCTCAATTCCATGATATGTGTAAACTGTATCCAGAAGTGGTGACCCCATAATACAAAAAGATTGAAAAATACATCAGTGGATTACCTGAACAGATCCAAAGCCTAGTTACCGCGGAAGACCCCACACTCATTCAACCCACTATTTGTTTGGCTCATTGTCTGACTGACCAAGCGGTAGCACGTGGTAAGCTACCCAAGAGGGGTGAACACCTGAAGCCCCAAGGGACCAAGCGGAAGTGGGAGTCAAGCAACAACAGGACCTTCTCACCACAACAATCAACCCAACATTTCCCCACACCAGCAAAAGTCTTTACCGCCACTCAATCTTATGTTCAAGGCAAGAAAGCATACCAAGGTAGCTACCCCAAGTGCAAAAATTGCTCATACCATCACTTTGGACCATGCAATAGGATCAAGTGTACAAGATGTGGGAGAAACATGCATATTACGAGGGAGTGTCGTGCCAACCTGAAGCCGAACACAAACAGAGTCGGCACACAAAGGGGATGCTTCACCTGCGGAAAGCTTGGCCACATATGCCGAGACTACCCACAAAGCTAGAGAGCAGGAGGCAACGCTGCAAGGGGCAGGACATTCGTATTTGGATCCGGAAAAGCTAAAGATGATTCCAACATCATAAACGGTACGTTCCTTTTAAATAATATCTATGCAAGTGTATTATTTGATACCGGAACTGATAGGAGCTTTATACCTTGTGAGTTTATTAAATTACTAGATATCACACCAACACCTCTAGACTATAAGTATACCGTAGAGTTAGCCGACGACAAACTAATTGAAACACAACACGTCTTTCGAGGATGCTTCATGGTACTGGCAGATCACGAGCTCGAAATCGACTTGATGTCGGTGACTCTCGGAAGTTTTGATATAGTCGTTGGAATGGACTGGTTATCCGCTAACCAAGCCGAGAACGTATGCAACGAGAAGATCGTGCGAGTGACGTTGCAAGACGGAGAACATCTCTTGATCTAGGGAGAACGACGGAGAATACCACTGAACATCATATCCTGTATGCAGGCGAGTAAGTACCTGTAGAAGGGATACTCTGCGATAACTAGCCCTCATCACTGAGCAACCAAAGGCTGAAATGAAGATCGAGGACATAGCTGTAGTCCGAAATTTCCCTGAAGTATTTCCCGAGGATTTACCTGTACTATCACCGAAGTGACAAATTGAGTTCCAAATAGACCTCACACTAGGAGCAGCACCGATCGCTAAAGCTCCATACCGACTATCACCAACGGAGATGTAAGAACTGTCTAACCAGTTGCAGGAAATGTTAGACAAGGGATTTATCAGACCAAGCTTCTCACCTTGGGGGCATCGGTCTGGTTCGCGAAAAAGAAAGACGAATCATTCCGTGTACGCATCGACTACAGGGAGCTGAACATGGTAACGATCAAGAATCGATACCCACTACCACGAATAGACGATTTGTTTGATCAGTTGCAAGGGTCAAGTTACTATTCGAAGATCAATTTAAGATCGGGTTACCATCAACTAAGGATACAGGAAGATGATATTCCTAAGCCTGCCTTTAGAACCAGATACAGACACTACGAATTTTTGGTCATGCCCTTCGGACTGACCAATGCACTAGCATTATTCATGGATCTCATGAATAGAGTGTGCAAGCCTTATCTCGATAAATTAGTAATAGTGTTCATTGACGATATCCTGATCTACTCTAAGAATCAGGAGGAACATGTTGAATGTCTAAGGTTAGTCTTGGAATTATTGAGAGACGAACAGTTGTACGCAAAGTTTTCCAAATGCGACTTTTGGATTCGCGAAGTCCAATTTCTTGGACATGTGGTTAATAAGAAAAGGATACATGTAGACCCAGCCAAGATTGAAGCCATCAAAAACTGGGAAGCACCCAAGAATCCAACCAAGGTGCGACAATTCCTAGGACTCGCCGGGTACTACAAACGATTCATCGAAGGATTTTCAAAGATCGCTCAATCACTGACATCTCTAAAAGACAAGAAGTTCGAATGGGGAGACAAACATGAAGCTGCTTTCAACTTGTTGAAGCAGAAGTTATACACTGCACCAATCCTATCCTTGCCGGAAGGATGTGATGATTTCGTGGTGTATTGCGACGCCTCGAAACAAGGAACTCGGTTGTGTGCTGATGCAACGCGAGAAGGTCATAGCATACGCTTCACGACAGCTGAAAGTGCATGAAAAGAACTACACAACACACGACTTGGAGTTGGGAGCTGTAGTGTCTGCCTTGAAGATCTGGCGACACTACCTATACGGCACCAAATGCACAATATTTACCGATCATAAAAGCATGCAACACATCTTCGATCAGAAAGAGCTGATCATGAAGCAACGAAGATGGGTTGAACTCATCGGCGATTATGATTGCGCTATTAAATACCATCCTGGTAAAGCAAACGTGATGGCCGACGCGTTGAGCCGGAAAGAAACAACAAAACACGTGCGTGCTCTACAACTTACAATTCATTATGATTTGCCACAACAAATCCGGAACGCTCAACAGGAGGCTCTAAAGGTCGAAAACCTCACTCAGGAATCCTTGCGTGGCATGGACAAGCATATGGAGGCAAAGACCGACGGAGCATAGTATGTTAAGGATGGAATCTGAATTCCACACCACGGAGGACTAAAGAAGGTGGTGTTGGTTGAAGCACACAAGAGCCGGTACTCTATACATCCGGGCTCTGACAAATGTACCATGACCTGAAGACAACCTACTGGTGGCCAAACATGAAGGCTGAGATAGCAGCTTACGTGAGTAAGTGTCTAACGTGCTCAAAGGTCAAAGTTGAGTACCAAAAGCCATCAGGGTTACTTCAACAGCCTGAGATACCGATGTGGAAATGGGAACAAATTTCCATGGACTTCATAACTAAATTGCCAAAGACTCATCAGGGTTATTGATTTTGGCAGTAGCTGGGAGACTCATCTACCGTTAGTTGAGTTCTCATACAACAATAGCTACCACACTAGCATCCAAGCTGCACCATTCGAGGCACTTTACGGACGTAACTGTCGATCACCAATCTGTTGGGCGGAAGTTGGAGACAGCCAACAGACCGGACTCGAACTAGTGCACGAAACGACTAAGAAGATCGTGCAGATACGCAAACGAATGGCAGCATCTCGGGACAGACAGAAAAGCTATGCTGACAAGCGACGCAAACCGTTAGAATTTCAGGTGGGAGACAGAGTATTACTCAAGGTCTCGCCCTGGAAGGGAGTCATTCGGTTCGGAAAACGAGGGAAGTTGAACCCTCGTTACATTGGACCCTTTGAGATCACAAAACGAGTAGGACCGGTAGCCTATGAACTGAACCTGCCAGATGAACTGCGCAGCGTACACAACGTATTTCATATCTCGAATCTCAAGAAGTGTTTATCCGATGAAATGCTTGTAATACCTCTTGAGGACATACAGATCGACGAACAACTAAACTTCGTTGAGGAACCGGTGGAGATCATGGACCGGGAAACCAAGAAACTCAAACTCAGCAAGATACCGATCGTAAAGGTGCGATGGAATTCGCGCCGTGGACCGGAATTCACGTGGGAACGTGAAGACCAGATGAAACAGAAGTACCCACACCTGTTCGTGGAACAGACAAACACTGGCAACACGAGTTGAATTTCGGGACGAAATTCTTTCTAACAAGGGGAGGATGTGACACCCCGTAAATTCCAGGTCAGCTTATTATTTATTTAAATGTTTGTTTAAATGATCTATGTACAAGTGGCACTAGAAATAGTTTAATTTAGTGTGACATGTGGCACGACAGTACAAACACTGACACATGACAAGATAATTCGATGAATTATCGGCAAACAACACACACGTGTCAAAACACACGAACGTTGGTGAACGTCAAGCACATTGTGAAACACAACACTCGAAACCTCATGAAACACTCACACATCCTTTTGGTTTGGGCTTATTGGGCTCTTCAGGGACCCATCTCGGTACGCGATGGCCCACTCATAGACCCTATCGCGATACGCGACGAGATTCGGGAGGATTTGTATCCCGAAATCCGTCACGCTACGTGAAGCATCTTTTGTGTGTTGACCGCAGTACGCGACGGGTGTCAGACGGCAAATCTTTATAAAACCAAGATCATGATGCCTAGTCTACCATTTTCCATCATTTCTCTCGACTGATCACGCCACCACTCGACCACCTGCCTTCTCTAACCTCTGTTACACCCCATTTCCACCATTGGAAGCCATAGCCAAGCACCTTAGAGCTCAAGATTGAAGATTTGGAGTCTCCCATCCTTGGTTTAAGCTTGAAGACCACCATCACCCTCTTCTTTCTGTCGAATCCAGCAATCCCAGGAGGTTTAGGAGCTGCACAATCATCATCTTGGTGGTCAAGGAATTCTAGAAGGTAGCTCCATGCTTAAAACCCACTTTCACATCTATTACACACACATGCATGAGTTAAAACTCACATGCAAGCATCTATTCTCCACATGCACGAGATTTGTTTCTGGGTTTGATGATTGAGATGTCTTTCTTGATGATCCAAGATGATTAAATGACGTTTTATGATGATCTAAGATGATGGGTATAAACCCTTGTGCTTAAAATGATGATTTATGATGATATAGATGCATGTATGTATGATCCATGAGTGTGGAGGTGATTTGAAATGAATGTAGATGTTTCTTGTTGATATAGGAAGATGATAGCATGATTAGATCTTGTGTTGATGATTAAAAATGTGATTTTTATGAACCTTGCTATTAAGAGTAACTTTTATTTCACAAAATGATGAAATAGTTGTTGTTATGAACATGCATGTATATGAATGTGTTGTTTGGGTGATAACAGGATGATATTGATGTTAAGATTGTGATTTAGATCGGATTATAGACATTTAGTAACTTTTCGGGTCAAAATATTGGTAGGTGATGAATTTGGCTATGTTAGTATGCTTAAATGATATCAAATGGTTTATTATGATGATTTATGGTGTAAAAATGGATTAGAAGTCTTTAGATGGTCATTTCTATGCAAAAACTACAAAGTTACTATTTATAGTAACTTTATTTTTACAAAACCCGACTTAGGAACATGTATGATTTGAGCATGCTAAATGATTTATTATGTTACAACATGATGATTAGATGCTAAGTTAGATGGTTTCCGATAACAGGTATGCTATAAATGGAAACTTTCCATTTTAGGAAAATTTTGTGTGCTAACATGATGAAAACGACTTATGTGAATTCGTATGATGATGTGCTATGTGTTAACATGATCACGTAGGACTAACGAGCATGCTAGAACCATAAAATCGTATACTTTGAGAACTTTCCATAAATGGAAACTTACTATGAATAGTAAGTTGTCCATATACGCGACTTGCGCGTTTTGCACACGACAAGCACTTACACGATTGCTACACGATACACAACCGTCTCACGGTTCACCAACGGGTCGTTGACTTGACACGGTCAACTTTGGTCAAACACGGTCAAACACGGTCAATGTGGACCAACACGGTCAAACACGGTCAATGTGGACCAACACGAGCAAACACGGTCATTGTGGACCAACATGGACAAAAATGAACAACCGAGAGTTGTTGAGCACAAACACGAAGACGAACACAGTCGTTACACGAACTCACGTGCGGTATACGATATAGGTCGCCAGTGACCGACGCGCTACAACTTCAGGAGCTTACGCATACTTATTACTCGCTTCACTAAGGTGAGTTTACGGCCCCTCTTTACTCTTTTCAAACGCTTTACATCGAGTCAAACATTACTGCTATTGCAAACATTTTTATTGTGTATCCTGGTTTATTGGACAAACATTAAGTGTTGAACTCGTAACAAGTCCTTACAAAGTCTTACCGTTAATGTACGAACAACGTGGTAGATTTGGATGGATCCATTAGGGTATGACCAACCCCACGGGGCACAATGTTGGCCGGATGTCATAACCCGTGCAAACTCTGACCTGATTTACTGTGTGTACGAGACACAGTGGAGGCAAGAACAAACAGGTCTAGTTCGGTAGTGACGCACTGACATTTGGAGCCTAGGGCTCGGTACTAACATTTGATAAACAGCATGACACACTTTTATTACTATATGTATATCAAATCCTGTGAACTCACCATCCTTTGTGTTGACACTTTTTCAAACTTGTATTCTCCGGTAACTAGCATGATATGGAGCAGGAATGCACATTAGGGGATATGAGCTTAGGACCCCGCATTCATGATATCTGTCTTTTGAAAAACAATTTCATTTAGTTTGTGTATTAAACAATGTTTTATTTGACAATTTAATTTTTCCGCTGCATGTATCAAACATAATTATTTCCGCTGCTATGAATTACTTTTCCGCTGCAAATTATTTTGTTGAGTGTATGTGTCAGATATTGGTTTTGTAAATGCATATAGAGGTGTTCTATATGTGTGTGTAATAGATGGTGGTCTTCAAGCTTAAACCAAGGATGGGAGACTCCAAATCTTCAATCTTGAGCTCCAAGGTGCTTGGCTATGGCTTCCAATGGTGGAAATGGGGTTTAACAGAGGTTAGAGAAGGCAGGTGGTCGAGTGGTGGCGTGATCAGTCGAGAGAAATGATGGAAAATGGTAGACTAGGCATCATGATCTTGGTTTTATAAAGATTTGCCGTCTGACACCCGTCGCAAACTGCGGTCAACAGACAAAAGATGCTTCGCGTAGCGCGACAGATTTCGGGATTCAAATCCTCTCGAATCTCGTCGCGTATCGCGATAGGGTCTATGAGTGGGCCATCACGTACCGCGATGGGTCCCTAAAGAGCCCAAATAGCCCAAATAATGTGTTTGATCCGTTCATCGTCATTTTAACGTCTACGAACTATCGTTTGGCCTCGTTTGAACTTCCAAGTTCAATGTGTGAGTGTTTCGTGAGGTTTCGAGTGTTGTGTTTCACAATGTGCTAGACGTTCACCGACGTTCGTGTGTTTTGACACGTGTGTGTTGTTTGCCAATAATTCATTGAATTATCTTGTCATGTGTCAGTGTTTGTACTGTCGTGCCACATGTCACACTAAATTAAACTATTTCTAGTGCCACGTGTACATAGATCATTTAAAGAAACATTTAAATAAACAATAAGCTGACCTAGAATTTACGGGGTGTCACATCCTCCCCTTGTTAGAAAGAATTTCGTCCCGAAATTCAACTCGTGTTGCCAGTGTTTGTATGTTCCACGAACAAGTGTGGGTACTTCTGTTTCATCTGGTCTTCACGTTCCCACGTGAATTCCGGTCCACGGCGCGAATTCCATCGCACCTTTACGATCGGTATCTTGCTGAGTTTGAGTTTCTTGGTTTCCCGGTCCATGATCTCCACCGGTTCCTCAACGAAGTTTAGTTGTTCGTCGATCTGTATCTCCTCAAGAGGTATTACAAGCATTTCATCGGATAAACACTTCTTGAGATTCGAGATATGAAATACGTTGTGTACGCTGTGCAGTTCATCTGGCAGGTTCAGTTCGTAGGCTACTGGTCCTACTCGTTTTGTGATCTCAAAGGGTCCAATGTAAGGCGGGTTCAACTTTCCTCGTTTTTCAAACCGAATGACTCCCTTCCAGGGCGAGACCTTTAGTAATACTCTGTCTCCCACCTGAAATTCTAACGGTTTGCGTCGCTTGTCAGCATAGCTTTTCTGTCTGTCCCTAGCTGCTGCCATTCGTTTAAGTATCTGCACGATCTTCTTAGTCGTTTCGTGCACTAGTTCGGGTCCGGTCAGTTGGCTGTCTCCAACTTCCGCCCAACAGATTGGTGATCGACACTTACGTCCGTAAAGTGCCTCGAATGGTGCAGCTTGGATGCTAGTGTGGTAGCTATTGTTGTATGAGAACTCAACTAACGGTAGATGAGTCTCCCAGCTACTGCCAAAATCAATAACACATGCTCGGAGCATGTCTTCCAGTGTTTGTATGGTTCGTTCACTCTGTCCATCAGTCTGCGGGTGGTAAGCGGTACTCATGTCCAATCTCGTGCCCAAAGCCTTATGCAAAGACTTCCAGAAATGCGAAGTAAATCGACTATCGCGGTCAGAGATTATCGAGATTGGCACTCCATGTCGAGTAACCACTTCCTTTAGATAGATACGAGTGAGTTTGTCTAGCTTGTCAGTCTCTTTGATGGGTAGAAAATGTGCAGACTTTGTCAATCGGTCTACGATAACCCAAATGGTATCGCAACCACTTGCCGTCTTTGGCAATTTAGTTATGAAGTCCATGGAAATTTGTTCCCATTTCCACATCGGTATCTCAGGCTGTTGAAGTAACCCTGATGGCTTTTGGTAATCAACTTTGACCTTTGAGCACGTTAGACACTTACTCATTATTGAGCTGTGATTCTGGCCACGTCACTCCCACGTGGATTGACACCACGAGTGGGAAATTTGGGGGTGTGACAGACTGGTATCAGAGCCTTGGTTATAGAGAACTAGGTTTGCATGTAGTAAACTTAGACTATAGTCATTGCTCAACATTAGACACTACACTAGTTTCGCACAGCACATTATGTGCATAGCTTAGCAATATGCTTTGTGATTTTATTGGATACCTACGAACGTACCTGTGGAACCCTTAGCGGGTATTCATATCCGACTACGCTTGAGAACTGTAATATGGGATTAGTGGAAGGACGAGCACAGGATTGAAGGGGACTCCTCAATGTTCTGAGGAAGACTACACTAGCACGATCTAACTCGAATCGAACGTTTTCCAATCCCTATTCTTGAGCGTAAACCCAGTCACATGATGTACCCCTACAGACTGGAACTTTAATGACAGCACTCTGAAGATGAACCTCGAGCACTACTGTGATCACTAGGTTCAGATTGAAGGAACTAGAATGACTGTGTAAGATAAATTGACGATTATGGTGGCCAATGTAATCGTGAATTTATAGGTACATACGAATTCTGGCAAACTCAGATGGTAAGCTACACCCACTAAGGAAACTGGGTAGCACACCGCTGCTAGTGGCGATCCGAACTCCGCTACTTACACCGAGTAGTTTATTTCCCTATTGTATTTATTATTGCTAGAACGTACATGAGCGAGCTATGCTCATAGAATCACTTTGGTAATAGTAACCTTATGAAACTTATTGTTGTACTTTTGGAGAAAATGATAAATTTTCCCTCTGGCTAACACACAACCATCTATAAAGGTTGGTAATACAATATCTATTGTATATAGATACTGCGAATGGCTAGTGAAGGAACGCATGTGCATACAGACAACCAATCAATCAGTTTTGCGGCTATCGAAGCTATGATAGAACAACGGGTTAGAAAAGCCATTGCGGATTATGAGACTGCACGCCTAAACAGTGAAACAAGCAACGGAACTCACAACCACAACTCAAAAGGATGTTCATTCAGAACCTTCCTTAGCTACCATCCTCATATATTCAAGGGACCGAAAAAAGCGGTAGGACTGCTCCAATGGATTAAGGAGGTTGAGTCAATATTCTGCATGGGCGGGTGTTCTGAAGAGAATAAAGTAAAATTTGCTACCGGGACTCTGGAAGGACAGGCACTCACTTGGTGGAACTCACACATTCAGATACTAAGTCTGGAGACTGCTAACTCAATCCCATGGGAAAACTTCGTCAAGATGTTGAAGGAAGAATATTGTCCTCGGAACAAAATCAAGCAACCGGAGTGGTTTTGGATTCACAAAATGGAGGGATCCGAGATCGAACAATACACCGCTTGATTCCACGATATGTGTAAACTGTATCCAGAAGTGGTGACCCCAGAATACAAAAAGATTGAAAAATACATCAGTGGATTACCTGAACAGATCCAAAGCCTAGTTACCGCGGAAGACCCCACACTCATTCAACCCACTATTTGTTTGGCTCATTGTTTGACTGACCAAGCGGTAGCACGTTGTAAGCTACCCAAGAGGGGTGAACACCTGAAGCCCCAAGGGACCAAGCGGAAGTGGGAGTCAAGCAACAACAGGACCTTCTCACCACAACAATCAACCCAACATTTCCCCACACCAGCAAATGTCTTTACCGCCACTCAATCTTATGTTCAAGGCAAGAAAGCATACCTAGGTAGCTACCCCAAGTGCAAAAATTGCTCATACCATCACTTTGGACCATGTAATAGGATCAAGTGTACAAGATGTGGGAGAAACATGCATATTACGAGGGAGTGTCGTGCCAACCTGAAGCCGAACACAAACAGAGTCGGCAGACAAAGGGGATGCTTCACCTGTGGAAAGCCTGGCCACATACGCCGAGACTGCCCACAAAGCTAGAGAGCAGGAGGCAACGCTGCAAGGGGCAGGACATTCGTATTTGGATCCGAAAAAGCTAAAGATGATTCCATCATCATAAACGGTACGTTCCTTTTAAATAATATCTATGCAAGTGTATTATTTGATACCGGAACTGATAGGAGCTTTATACCTAGTGAGTTTAGTAAATTACTAGATATCACACCAACACCTCTAGACTATAAGTATACCGTAGAGTTAGCCGACGGCAAACTAATTGAAACACAACACGTCTTTCGAGGATACTTCATGGTACTGGCAGATCACGAGCTCGAAATCGACTTGATGTCGGTGACTCTCGGAAGTTTTGATATAGTCGTTGGAATGGACTGGTTATCCGCTAACCAAGCCGAGAACGTATGCAACGAGAAGATCGAGCGAGTGACGTTGCAAGACGGAGAACAGCTCTTGATCTAGGGAGAACGACGGAGAATACCACTGAACATCATATCCTGTATGCAGGCGAGCAAGTACCTGTAGAAGGGATACTCTGCGATAACTAGCCCTCATCACTGAGCAACCAAAGGCTGAAATGAAGATCGAGGACATAGCTGTAGTCCGAAATTTCCCTGAAGTATTTCTCGAGGATTTACCTGTACTATCACCGAAGTGACAAATTGAGTTCCAAATAGACCTCACACTAGGAGCAGCATCGATCGCTAAAGCTCCATACCGACTATCACCAACGGAGATGTAAGAACTGTCTAACCAGTTGCAGGAATTGTTAGACAAGGGATTTATCAGACCGAGCTTCTCACCTTGGGGGGCATCGGTCTGGTTCGCGAAAAAGAAAGACGAATCATTCCGTGTATGCATCGACTACAGGGAGCTGAACAAGGTAACGATCAAGAATCGATACCCGCTACCACGAATAGACGATTTGTTTGATCAGTTGCAAGGGTCAAGTTACTATTCTAAGACCGATTTAAGATCGGGTTACCATCAAGTAAGGATACAGGAAGATGATATTCCTAAGCCTGCCTTTAGAACCAGATACAGACACTACGAGTTTTTGGTCATGCCCTTCGGACTGACCAATGCACCAGCAGTATTAATGGATCTCATGAATAGAGTGTGCAAGCCTTATCTCGATAAATTAGTAATAGTGTTCATTGACGATATCCTGATCTACTCTAAGAATCAGGAGGAACATGTTGAACGTCTAAGGTTAGTCTTGGAATTATTGAGAGACGAACAGTTGTAAGCAAAGTTTTCCAAATGCGACTTTTGGATTCGCGAAGTCCAATTTCTTGGACATGTGGTTAATAAGAAAAGGATACATGTAGACCCAGCCAAGATTGAAGGCATCAAAAACTGGGAAGCACCCAAGAATCCAACCAAGGTGCGACAATTCCTAGGACTCGCCGGGTACTACAAACGATTCATCGAAGGATTTTCAAAGATCGCTCAATCACTGAAATCTCTAAAAGACAAGAAGTTCGAATGCGGAGACAAACATGAAGCTGCTTTCAACTTGTTGAAGCAGAAGTTATACACTGCACCAATCCTATCCTTGCCGGAAGGATGTGATGATTTCGTGGTGTATTGCGACGCCTCGAAACAAGGAACTCGGTTGTGTGCTGATGCAACGCGAGATGGTCATAGGATACGCTTCACAACAGCTGAAATTGCGTGAAAAGAACTAAACAACACACGACTTGGAGTTGGGAGCCGTAGTGTCTGCCTTGAAGATCTGGCGACACTACCTATATGGCACCAAATGCACAATATTTACCGATCATAAAAGCATGCAACACATCTTCGATCAGAAAGAGCTGATCATGAAGCAACGAAGATGGGTTGAACTCATCGGCGATTATGATTGCGCTATTAAATACCATCCCGGTAAAGCAAACGTGATGGCCGACGTGTTGAGCCGGAAAGAAACAACAAAACACGTGCGTGCTCTACAACTTACAATTCATTATGATTTGCCACAACAAATCCGGAACGCTCAACAGGAGGCTCTAAAGGTCGAAAACCTCACTTAGGAATCCTTGCGTGGCATGGACAAGCATATGGAGGCAAAGACCGACGGAGCATAGTATGTTAAGGATGGAATCTGAATTCCACACCACGGAGGACTGAAGAAGGTGGTGTTGGTTGAAGCACACAAGAGCCGGTACTCTATACATCCGGACTCTGACAAATGTACCATGACCTGAAGACAACCTACTGGTGGCCAAACATGAAGGCTGAGATAGCAGCTTACGTGAGTAAGTGTCTAACGTGCTCAAAGGTCAAAGTTGAGTACCAAAAGCCATCAGGGTTACTTCAACAGCCTGAGATACCGATGTGGAAATGGGAACAAATTTCCATGGACTTCATAACTAAATTGCCAAAGACGGCAAGTGGTTGCGATACCATTTGGGTTATCGTAGACCGATTGACAAAGTCTGCACATTTTCTACCCATCAAAGAGACTGACAAGCTAGACAAA
The DNA here is from genome assembly GCA_009363875.1 of Mikania micrantha. Classification (NCBI taxonomy): domain Eukaryota; kingdom Viridiplantae; phylum Streptophyta; class Magnoliopsida; order Asterales; family Asteraceae; genus Mikania; species Mikania micrantha. Next base: position 96,961,799 of record CM018691.1, read on the forward strand.
CTCACTCGTATCTATCTAAAGGAAATGGTTACTCGACATGGAGTGCCAATCTCGATAATCTCTGACCGCGATAGTCGATTTACTTCGCATTTCTGGAAGTCTTTGCATAAGGCTTTGGGCACGAGATTGGACATGAGTACCGCTTACCACCCGCAGACTGATGGACAGAGTGAACGAACCATACAAACACTGGAAGACATGCTCCGAGCATGTGTTATTGATTTTGGCAGTAGCTGGGAGACTCATCTACCGTTAGTTGAGTTCTCATACAACAATAGCTACCACACTAGCATCCAAGCTGCACCACTCGAGGCACTTTACAGACGTAAGTGTCGATCACCAATCTGTTGGGCAGAAGTTGGAGACTGCCAACTGACCGGACCCGAACTAGTGCACGAAACGACTGAGAAGATCGTGCAGATACTTAAACGAATGGCAGCAGCTCGGGACAGACAGAAAATCTATGCTGACAAGTGACACAAACCGTTAGAATTTCAGGTGGGAGACAGAGTATTACTCAAGTTCTCGCCCTGGAAGGGAGTCATTCGGTTTGGAAAACGAGGAAAGTTGAACCCTCGTTACATTGGACCCTTTGAGATCACAAAACGAGTAGGACCGGTAGCCTACGAACTGAACCTGCCAGATGAACTGCGCAGCGTACACAACGTATTTCATATCTCGAATCTCAAGAAGTGTTTATCCGATGAAATGCTTGTAATACCTCTTGAGGAGATACAGATCGACGAACAACTAAACTTCGTTGAGGAACCGGTGGAGTTCATGGACCGGGAAACCAAGAAACTCAAACTCAGCAAGATAGCGATCGTAAAGGTGCGATGGAATTCGCGCCGTGGACCGGAATTCACGTGGGAACGTGAAGACCAGATGAAACAGAAGTACCCACACCTGTTCGCGGAACAGAAAAACACTGGCAACACGAGTTGTATTTCGGGACGAAATTCTTTCTAACAAGGGGAGGATGTGACACCCCGTAAATTCCAGGTCAGCTTATTGTTTATTTAAATGTTAGTTTAAATGATCTATGTACACGTGGCACTAGAAATAGTTTAATTTAGTGTGGCATGTGGCACGACAGTACAAACACTGACACATGACAAGATAATTCGATGAATTATCGGCAAACAACACACACGTGTCAAAACACACGAACGTTGGTGAACGTCTAGCACATTGTGAAACACAACACTCGAAACCTCACGAAACACTCACACATTGAACTTAGAAGTTCAAACGAGGCCAAACGATAGTAACGACGACAAACGGATCAAACACATTGATTTGGGCTTATTGGGCTCTTCAAGGACCCATCGCGGTACGCAATGGCCCACTCATAGACCCTATCGCGATACGCGACGAGATTTGGGAGGATTTGAATCCCGAAATCCGTCGCGCTACGTGAAGCATCTTTTGTCTATTGATCGCAGTACGCGACGGGTGTCAGACGGCAAATCTTTATGAAACCAAGATCATGATGCCTAGTCTACCATTTTCCATCATTTCTCTCGACTGATCATGCCACCACTCGACCACCTGACTTCTCTAACCTCTGTTACACCCCATTTCCACCATTGGAAGCCATAGCCAAGCACCTTGGAGCTCAAGATTGAAGATTTGGAGTCTCCCATCCTTGGTTTAAGCTTGAAGACCACCATCACCCTCTTCTTTCTGTCGAATCCAGCAATCCCAGGAGGTTTAGGAGCTGCACAATCATCATCTTGGTGGTCAAGGAACTCTAGAAGGTAGCTCCATGCTTAAAACCCACTTTCACATCTATTACACACACATGCATGAGTTAAAACTCACATGCAAGCATCTATTCTCCACATGCACGAGATTTGTTTCTGGTTTTGATGATTGAGATGTATTTCTTGATGATCCAAGATGATTAAAGGACGTTTTATGACGATCTAAGATGATGGGTATAAACCCTTGTGCTTAAAATGATGATTTTTGATGATATAGATGCATGCATGTATGATCCATGAGTGTGGAGGTGATTTGAAATGAATGTAGATGTTTCTTGATGATATAGGATGATGATAGCATGATTAGATCTTGTGTTGATGATTAAAAATGTGATTTTTATGAACCTTGCTATTAATAGTAACTTTTATTTCACAAAATGATGAAATAGTTGATGTTATGAACATGCATGTATATGAATGTGTTGTTTGGGTGATAATAGGATGATATTGATGCTAAGATAGTGATTTAGATCAGATTATAGACATTTTTAACATAGTTACTATATTTAGTAACTTTTCGGGTCAAAATATTGGTAGGTGATGAATTTGGCTATGTTGGTATGCTTAAATGATATCAAATGGTTTATTATGATGATTTATGGTGTAAAAATGGATTAGAAGTCTTTAGATGGTCATTTCTATGCAAAAACTTCAAAGTTACTATTTATAGTAACTTTATTTTTACAAAACCCGACTTAGGAACATGTATGATTTGAGCATGCTAAATGATTTATTATGTTATAACATGATGATTAGATGCTAAGTTAGATGGTTTCTGATTACACGTATGCTATAAATGGAAACTTTCCATTTTAGGAAACTTTTGTGTGCTAACATGATGAAAACGACTTATGTGAATTCGTATGATGATGTGCTATGTGTTAACATGATCACGTAGGACTAACGAGCATGCTAGAACCATAAAATCGTATACTTTGTGAACTTTCCATAAATGGAAACTTACTATGAATAGTAAGTTGTCCATATACGCGACTTGCGCGTTTTGCACACGACAAGCACTTACGCGATTGCTACACGATACACAACCGTCACACGGTTCACCAACGGGTCGTTGACTTGACACGGTCAACTTTGGTCAAACACGGTCAAACATGGTCAATGTGGACCAACACGGTCAAACACGGTCAATGTGGACCAACACGAGCAAACACGGTCATTGTGGACCAACATGGACAAACATGAACAACCGAGAGTTGTTGAGCACAAACACGAGCACTAACACGAAGACGAACACAGTCGTTTCACGAACTCACGTGCGGTATACGATATAGGTCGCCGGTGACCGACGCGCTACAACTTCAGGAGCTTACGCATACTTATTACTCTCTTCACTAAGGTGAGTTTACGGCCCCTCTTTACTCTTTTTAAACGTTTTTAAATAGGGGGAGAATACTAGTTACATCGAGTCAAACATTACTGCTATTGCAAACATTTTTATTGTGTATGCTGGTTTATTGGACATACATTAAGTGTTGAACTCGTAACAAGTCCTCAAAAAGTCTTACCGTTAATGTACGACCAACGTGGTAGATTTGGATGGATCCATTAGGGTATGACCAACCCCATATGGCACAATGTTGACTGGATGTCATAACCCGTGCAAACTCTGACCTAATTTACTGTGTGTACGAGACACAGTGGAGGCAAGAACAAAAAGGTCTAGTTCGGTAGTGACGCACTGACACTTGGAGCTTAGGGCTCGGTACTAACATTTGATAAACAGCATGACACACTTTTATTACTATATGTATATCAAATCCTGTGAACTCACCAACCTTTGTGTTGACACTTTTTCAAACTTGTATTCTCAGGTAACTAGCAGGATATGGAGCAGGAATGCACATTAGGGGATATGAGCTTAGGACCCCGCATTCATGATATCTGTCTTTTGAAAAATAATTTCATTTCGTTTGTGTATTAAACAATGTTTTATCTGACAATTTAATTTTTCCGCTGCATGTATCAAACATATTTATTTCCGCTGCAAATTATTTTGTTGAGTGTATGTGTCAGATATTGGTTTTGTAAATGCATATAAAGGTGTTCTATATGACTATTGAGCTGTGATTCTGGCCACGTCACACCCACGTGGATTGACATCACAAGTGGGAAATTTGGGGGTGTGACAAAAGTCGATCCGTCCCGCTGGCTAGGGGTGTGACAGTTTTATCTTTTATAATTTTATAAAATTATTTTTCAAATAATTTTATAAAGTCAATGTCACACCCTCAAATTTCAACTAACGGAATCATACCACTTGGGACGTGACAAACCAGGATCTCAGATCATTAGACATAGCGAAGACCTCTATATGATTTTCAAACATACTTTGGTCTAAAACTGTAATATCAAAGTTCTAACGTTGCGGAAGTGTTTTTAAAACAATAACAAACATAACGGTTTGAAAACTGTAAATTACAAAGCAAAGTCTCAAATGTTCAAATTCAAATCAACTGTAATGTAAAATATGCATGAGACTCGATCTCGTAGTCCATGCTCATCTGTTCCAGTACCTTAGCGTCCTGAGAAAACATGTAAATCAAGTCAACACAAAGGTTGGTGCATACACAGGTTTAAGTATTCACAAATGTTTGAAACAACTGTTTGAACAAAATGTTTGCAGATAACATAATCACACATGTATAGTCATGATAGCTAGTCATTTGTACTATTTACATAAGCGGTCGACACCGAAGCTGACTGTTTGAATGTAATTTTCCTTTTCCACTATTGTCTAGCACAAACAATAGTAATGTGAATTGGCTAGTCAAACACTTGCGTAGACCTACAATCTACCAAGTGAGGTTTGTCAAACCCAATAGATCTATTTCCAACTACCACGCTTTGCACTACGGCAAACTAAACGGTTCGATATGTAAGGACTTGTAATGCTATGTTCGCACTTAATGTAAAGAGCTAAATCATGCAAGTGATATGTATCTAAAATGTTTATTGCACATGTTTTCTCCCCCAAAACAGTTAAAATAAGAAAAAGGGGCCGTGTACGCACCTTTGATAGTGAATAGAATGATCAACACACGTGCGGTCGCGTAGATAATCCTCTACGAAGAATCTGTGTTTTAACAATAATGTTGTGTTATTCGGGATGTCGTTTTGTGTTTGAAATCACATACGTGTCAACACATGTATGTTAGAGTGTTAGAACTGTGCAACTATAAGTACGCGTGCCTTTAACAATAGTTTAATTAAATCATATAAACGTATATGATTTTATTTAAATAAGCGTAATTATACACGATTACGTTTTCGGGTTAAAAATATAAATTTTATTATTTCAGATTGTTCGTATTCTCATCACGGTTCCAACGCAACTCGAACGAGTTGAAACAGACTTAGAACGAAAAAGTTATTAAGAAAACACTAAAATTTGTTTTAAATCCCAAAAACTGTTGGAGCCCGGGTTCGAACCCGTGACCTCCAACCCAACACACACACACACACTCTACCATCTCATCTAGTTCAAATCTTGTTAACAGTTTGATTTTGAAATGGTTTTAAGCATCCAGAAACCGGATTCCCTTTGTTAGTCTCAACCGAATCAAACTACACCCAATTGGGCCTCTATTCGGACCCAAATGTACCCGACATCATGGGGTTTTTGTTCCTGGGTATTAACCGAGTCCAACCTTTCTTTCAATTTGATTATTACTCAAAACCAAGTCCCAATTCATGACCCACATAAGTTCGAACTTAGTTAACAAAATTCCACATTCGTTTAGGCCAAATTAATCGAAATTAAGTTGTAAAATCCTAGGTTTTTCATTTAACAAAGATTTCGAGTCTTCCTGTATAGATAGATTCGATTTTTATGATCATTTAAATCGAAAACCCCAAAACTTTTTAATCTAGGAACCCTAGAACATGAAATCATGAAATCCGTAGTTCTTTGATGAAATCAACATAGGGTTATCATAAATCGGGACATTCTGAACCTACAGGTACCATTTGATTTGATTTTTAAACACATCTAGACCGAAACCGCCAAAACGTTCTTCATAGGAAACCCTAAAACTAGAAATCCTCAAATTCGTTAAAGTTTGTTAAAACCAACATAGGGTTTTCCTTTATGATGATATCACGAAACTGCATATATAATTTGATTTGATTTTTGGATTCGTTTAATCCCAAACCCCCAATTCGTTCTTGTTCAAGAACCCTAGAAATCGAATTTGATCAATTCATTATTATTTTATGAAATTGATGTATGGGTTTTGTTAATCGGTATATTATGAAACTATTCATATACTTTAATTGGATTTTCGAACTCGTTTTGTTAAAAACCCCCAAAACGGTTTCAAAGATGAACCCTAGAATTCGATCACTTGAAATTCTTAATTCTTTGGTTCCATTTCGTTGTGGGTGTGCTTATACATGTTAGAACGACCGTGTAGGCATTGGTAATTACCTGGATTGCCTTCGAATTGGTGTAGAACGACTAGAAGCTTGATCTTCGGCCGCACCACGATCGAAATTTTCTTCCAGAGGCTAGTTACTTCGAATTGTTGTGTGCAATGGATTCTAATGGGGCCGAGTATGAGCTCTGTTAGTTTAATTGTGGGTCTATTAGTCGAATTGTGTGAGTTTTACATCTACCCTTGACGGTTACGACTTTTGAGTGTGATTTGAGTTTAATTCGACCCTTTCAAGAGTTGTAACAGATGATTAACGGCTAATCATCATTACAATGAGTTATATGAACATTTATTTCAATGATTAACAGTGATTAAATAAGAAATCCGAATTCAATTTGCCCCAAGACCGAATTTTGACTCTACAAGTCAAAATTGAACTTTGTTATTCAATTGTAAGTTTAATTTTTGGCATTTTAACATTCCAAAGCTTGTCTTGTTTAATTATAAACCTTCTAGTTTGATTTTACATAATCTCGTATCGTTTCCGTTAGTTCTGAGTTTAACGGAGTTAATCCAGAATGCCGGATTGTCACAGTCAAAAGTTATACAATTTATATTGGATCTAAAGATGTTTATAGTTTGTATTTTCAAATTTTATAAGCCATATTACAAATTTAAATATTTGAAAAGTTTAACAAAATGTTTGCATAAAGTTTGTAATAACTTTATAAGAAAAAAGTTTAAAGTAGAATTCAAAATAATTGTGATTTTTAAAAAAAAAATATTTATTTAAGTTTTGTAAAAACAAAATAAAGGTTGTATTGCTTTAAATTGTTTTTAAAGTTTATGTGTTGTTTTTTTAAAAAAAATACATAAATAAATTTTGGTTAAACACTTTGTTTATTGTTATATATATTAGATTAGTTTGTAAGTAATACTAAAACTGTTAAAGAATAAAGTTTTGGGTTTTATAAATTTTTACAGGATTTTTTTATGAAAACATATCATTAAATGGCCTAAAATACACAAAACCGGTTTTTAGGGCTATATGGGTGGATTCGAACCTACGACCACTCCCCTCAGCCGGCGGCATTGCGACCGCTGGGCTGGGGGGTGGGATTGTAAGTGAACTATGATTTAGTTAGTGTCATACAGATCCACCGTTCAAGTTCCAAATCATATGAACCCTAATATGGATCAATCCATAATTCGTTCAGTTCGTTGATTGTGAGAGATCAAAAGCTTAGGGATTTTGATCCTCATGTTCTTATGGTTCTAAGGATGTAATTATTACCTGGTTTGGATTGATTGGATTCGATTTCGAGCAGGGGTTGCAGCCGGATTGAGTTCGAATCGCATTGGGGAATGTTTTTACGTGTGTTTTGATCATTCAGACTTGTTCGTGAGGTGCAAAGGGTTCAAATGGTGTCTCTTAATTTGTGTTTTATACTGGTTTCTATTGAATTTGAATTTTTGTCAACCGGTCTCTATTTTTGGAATGGATCGCCCGCGTTAAGAGCATTGGATCGATTAATTGTTGATTGCCACTCGTTGCGTGATCAAATCCGTTCCAAACCGAGTGGAAATGAGCTGTAAACGACCGGGATTGGAAAACGGGTTGGAACCGGGTTCTCGGTCGCTGAGATGAGGAAAACGGGTGAGAGGGAAAGGGGGCTTGGGTTTTTGATAGTTTTGGTCCTCCAAGTTCCTCTAATCTAACCATGCTATTTTACTATTCCCCCTACTCACATCATATTTCGAAAATATCCATTTAAACCAGTGGTGGAGCTTCACTGTTATAGAAGAGGGGGCGGAAATTTATGTGACTCTAAATAAATGTTAAATTTTTGAAACGAGAGGGGGCGAAACCTGCATTTTTAACTAAAAATAATCTTTCCGTCCGAAAATTAACACTGATAACGAAAAAAAGAGGGCTACTAACATTCGCCCCTGATTTAAACCCCTCCATCTTGTGATTGATTAATAATTTATGTACAACTCTTGTTATATATTTATAATGCTTTTAATATATATATATATTCTTAGATTTATAAACTTCATTCTAACTAGTATTTATAAAATAAAGTGAATTTCTAGCTTGTAGTGTAAGATTACTAATATTTATTATTATTATTATTATTATTATTATTATTATTATTATTATTATTATTATTATTATTATTATTATTATTAGTATTATTACTACTACTACTACTACTACATTATTATTATACATTTACATTATAACCAATATATATTAGTTTTTTTTTATTATCCATTTAAAGATTGACGTATAACTTTATAGATATATGTATATATTTATATATATTTATTTATTTATCAAGTTTATGTTGTACATATTAAATACATACAATTTTTATAAAAACAAATACCCCAAACTTTGGTTTATTAGAATTTGAACCCCATTACAAGTATTTGATTTCTTTTGAAAATCATAGGGATTACATATGTTAACATCCATGCACCAATAAAATGTTCCATTGGGAGTTTGATAAATAAAACTGGAATGAGAATCTAGGTATAAATAAAAAAATATTGTAAATTACATAAGTGCTAAACTAATCCTTACAAGAACCTAATCCATAATTTAAAGATCAAAACATTAAGAATATTTTTATATCAATGTAAGGACGTATAAGAACAATTACATCACAAAAATCCATAAAAAACAAACAAGGACAAAAATAAATCTACAAGAGAAAAAAAATATGTTTTTACATCAATGTAAGAACATATTATAACAATAACATCACAAAAACACTTAACAAAAAACAAGAACAAACCTATATATGAACAAAACAAATTAGTATCTTTTTATATTAATCAAACAAAATATAAGAATAATTACATCACAAAAAATCAGAAACAACCAACCGAAACAAACATAATATGAACAAAACAAATACATGACCGTTGACTTAGCCATCAAACCCTGTAACACAATCAACAACTTGAAAAAAAACCACAAAACCCTGAACATAAAAGACTTGATCGATGATCAAAACTCTCGTGTAAGATCAATAAAAAGAAACAAATTGTAAACACTAGCTAGGAAAAATATCTTCATTAGACTATCAACACTCTGCTCACGGATCCATTAAAAAAAACCTAGCTAAATATTTCAAAGGGGTCTTACCAACAAGCAAATTGGAACATACCTTTCAGATCAGTTCCAATATATTTCAAAGGGGTGTTACCAACAAGCAAGTCAAATGTATCATCATACAAAGAATGAAATATTTGAATGTCGGTAAGCGATACATGGTCCATGATTTCATCAACATTGTCTTCTAACTCAGGGAACCACGGGTGACCAAACTTTCATCCATCTCTTCAACAACAGAATTTTGAAAATCAACATCAGTAGGCGATCTATGGTCCATGGGTTCAACAATATTGTATTCCAAATCTTCGGAACAACCGGTGAAACCTTCAACCATGTCTTCAACAACAGAATTTAGAAAACCTTCACCGCCACCCATGAGCAAATAAAAAGCAAACCCATATATTAGATGCAATCTTTAATTCAGCAACTCTAATTACTAAGACTATAAGTACAATTACAAAATGACTAATATACCCTCAACATATAATACATCCAAAAGCCACATGTTGATATCTTATTAGATGAATAGAGTTAATGGGTTATTGCTTTAAGCATTATATTATACTATCACAATCCTCTATATATATATATATATGTGTGTGTGTGTGTATGTTTGTGTGTGGTAAGGATAATTTGAAAACCACTTATTCGTGAGAAAACTGTGAAAACAAAGCAAAAATTATGTAAAAAAAATAAAAAGATGCCGAGTAGATATTTTTTAAAAAATATTTTATAAAACAATGTAAAACATACGTAACAAAACGTAAAAAAAACTTTCGTCAGATCTGACACAACGTTACGTATCTTTTACATGGGTTTATAAAATACTTTTTTAAAAATATTTGCTCGGCGCTTTTTTGATTTTTTATAAAAATGTGCCCAATAGAGTTACAAATCAATAAAAAAATATCAAAAAAATATGTTTTTTACATGAGTTTTCCATTGTTTTCACACTATTCTCATTAAAATGGGGTTTTTATTTTATTAACTCGGACCTCGTCCGATAGCTCATGGTTCCTCCTAGCCTTGCGTCGGGTGTAGGCAACGTGGGCTACGAATGCCCGCTCCATCGGCACTCCTAAATGCGGTAGTTGATGGTCAGTAGATGTATCACCTGATTATCGGGGTGGAGGTACCCTCTCCCCCTCAATCCACTCCCGAATAGTCATGGGGTACCAACCCCAAAACCTGTCATGCCTAGCCCGTCGGGCTCGGCGGTCCATCTCTTCATCGACCTATGCTACAATGTCCAGGACTCTCTGACGGCTCTCCTCCGTCAGCTCATCGTTCACCGGGCGCTTTCCCAAGGCTCCAAGTGTCAGTGCGTCACTACCGAACTAGACTTGTTTGTCCTTGCCTCCGCTATGTCTCGTATACATAGCAAGTTAGGTCAGAGTTTCACGGGTTATGACCTCCAGTCAAAATTATGCCCCGTGGGGTTACTCACACCCAAATGGATCCATTCAAACCTAACAAGTTGTTCGTACATTAACGGTAAGACTTTGTGAGGACTTGTTACGAGTTCAACACTTAATGTTTGTCTAATAAACCAGCATACACGGTAAAATGTTTGTAATAGCATAAGCTCCCATGTCGTTGCGTAGTCGGTCACCAGCTACCTATATCGTATACCATACGTGAGTTCGTGTCAGTGACTGTGTTCGTGTTCGTTTAGTGATCTCGAAAGGTCCAATGTAACGAGGGTTCAAGTTTCCTCGTTTGCCAAACCGAATGACTCCCTTCGAGGGCGAGACCTTGAGTAACACTCTGTCTCCTACCTGGAACTCTAACGGTTTGCGTCGCTTGTCAACATAGCTTTTCTGTCTGTCCCGAGCTACTGCCATCTATTTGCATATTTGCTCGATCTTCTCAGTCATTTCGTGCACAAGCTCTGGGCCAGTCAGTTGGCTGTCTCCAACTTCCGCCCAGCAGATGGGTGATCCACACTTACGTCCGTAAGGTGCCTTGAATGGTGCAGCTTGTATGCTAGTGTGGTAGCTGTTGTTGTACGAGAAATCAACTAGCGGTAGGTGAGTCTCCCAGCTACTGCCAAAATCGATGACACATGCCAGAAGCATGTCTTCTAAAGTTTGTATAGTTCGCTCGCTCTGCCCATCAGTTTGCGGGTGGTAAGCGGTACTCATATCCAATCTCGTACCTAATGCCTTATGCAAGGACTTCCAGAAATGCGACGTGAATCGACTGTCGCGGTCAGAGGTGATTGAGACCGACACTCCATGTCGAGTAACCACTTCCTTCATATAGATTCGGGTGAGTTTGTCCAGTTGTCAGTCTCCTTGACGGGTAGAAAGTGTGCAGGCTTCGTTAGTTGGTCTACGATAACCAGATGGTATCACAACCACTTGCCGTCTTAGGCAGTTTGGTGATGAAGTCCATGGAAATTTGTTCCCATTTCCACATCGGTATTTCAGGTTGCTAAAGTAGACCTGATGACTTTTGGTACTCAACTTTGACTTTCGAGCACGTTAGACACTTACCTACGTAAGTTGCAATTTCAGCTTTCATATTCGGCCACCAATAGGTCGTCTTTAGATCGTGATACATCTTGTCAGAGCCCGGATGTACCAAGTACCGACTATTGTGTGCTTCGTCCATCACCACATTCCTTAATCCTCCGTGGTGTTGAATCCAGATCCGATCCATGAAGTAGCATGCTCCGTCGGTCTTCACCTCCATGTGTTTTTCCATGCATCGCAAGGATTCCTGGGGGAGGTTTTCGACCTTTATAGCTTCCTGTTGAGCGTTTCGGATCTGTTGGGGCAGTTCAGAATGGATTGTAAGTTGTAGGGCATGCACGCGTTTTGTTGTTTCCTTTTGGCTCAACGCATCGGCCACTACGTTTGCTTTGCGAGGGTGATCCTTGATAGCGCAATCGTAATCGCCTATGAGTTCAACCCATCTTCGTTGCCTCATGTTCAACTCTTTCTGATCGAAGATGTGTTGTAAGCTCTTATGATCGGTAAAGATAGTGCATTTCGTGCCGTATAGGTGATGTCGCCAGATCTTCAAGGCAAACACTACGGCTCCTAACTCAAGATCATGAGTTGTGTAGTTCCTCACATGTACCTTCAGTTATCGTGAAGTGTATGCTATAACCTTCTCGCGTTGCATCAACACGCAACCGAGTTCTTGTTTCGAGGCGTCGCAATACACCACGAAATCATCACATCCTTCTGGCAAGGATAGAATTGGTGCAGTGCATAGTTTCTGCTTCAATAAGTTGAAAGCAGTTTCTTGTTTCTCTCCCCAGTCGAACTTCTTATCTTTGTGTGTCAGGGAGGTCAGTGACTGAGCGATCTTTGAAAACCCCTCAATGAATCGTCAGTAGTACCCTGCCAGTCCTAGGAACTGTCGCACCTCAGTTGGAGTCTTTGGTGCTTCCCAGTTTTTGATGGCTTCAATCTTGGCTGGGTCTACATGTATCCCTTTCTCGTTAACCACATGTCCAAGGAATTGAACTTCGCGAATCCAAAAGTCACATTTGGAAAACATCGCGTACAGCTTCTCGTTTTTCAATAACTCCAAGACTAGCCTTAGGTGTTCAGCATGTTCTTCTTGATTCTTAGAGTAGATCAGGATGTCGTCAATGAAAACTATTATGAATTTGTCAAGATAAGGCTTGCACACTCTATTCATGAGATCCATGAATACAGCTGGTGCGTTGGTCAGTCCGAAGGGCATAACCAGAATTTCGTAGTGTCCGTATCGGGTTCTAAAGGCAGTCTTAGGAATGTCGTCCTCTTGTATCCTCGGTTGATGGTAACCCGAACTTAAATCGATCTTCGCATAGTAGCTTGACCCTTGTAGTTGATCAAACAAATAGTCTATTCGCGGTAACGGGTATCGATTCTTGATCGTCACCTTGTTTAGGTCCCTGTAGTCGATACACATACGGAATGATCCGCCTTTCTTCTTTACGAACAAGACCGGTGCTCCCCAAGGCGAGAAGCTCGGCCTGATAAATCCCTTGTCTAACAGTTCCTGTAACTGGTTAGACAGTTCTTGCATCTTTGTCGGTGCTAGTCGGTATGGAGCCTTAGCAATTGGTGCTGCTCTGGGAGTGAGGTCTATCTGGAACTCAACCTGTCGTTTCAGGGGTAGTCCAGGTAGATCCTCGGGAAACACCTCGGGAAAATCGCGGACTACGGCGATGTCCTCGATCTTCTTTTCTTTCTTCGGTTGCTCTGTGATAAGGGCTAGTATTGCAGTATATCCCTTCTGTGTGTACTTGTTCGCCTTCATGCAGGACATAATGTTAAGTGGAATTCCCCGTCGTTCTCCCTGAATCGAGATATGTTCCCCGTTCCGCAACATCACTCGTACCATCTTCTCGTTGCATACGATCTCAGCTTGGTTTGCGGATAACCAGTCCATTCCAACGACCACATCGAAGCTCCCGAGAGTCACCGGCATTAGGTCGATTTCAAGCTCGTGATCCGCCAAAACCATGACGCATCCTCGAAAGACGTGTTGCGTTTCAATCAGTTTGCCGTCGGCTAACTCTACGGTATACTTATTGTCTAGTGGTGTTGGGGAAATATCTAGTAATTTGTCAAACTCACTAGATATAAAGCTCCTATCGGCACCGGTATCAAATAATATACTGGTGATGTTGTTAGTTCAACACATCTGTTTTTGTACATATTCGAGTCCATTTTCGTTAGTTTCGTATATATTTCGAGTTTTTTTCAGTTCCTTTTTACATTTTTAGAGTTTTTGTGCAGGAATGTGTCCCAAGGGAGTGGAAACGAGGGAAAACGGGCATCGGAATCAAGTGCGGTTGATAAAGTGAAGAAAACGAAGAATTTAACCCTAGGCGGTACGCCTAGCGTGGCCAGTTGGTGCCAGGCGTTGCGCCTGGCATCATCAGCGCGCGCATCGCCTAGCCTCGTGCACGCCCGCTAGGCGATGCGCCCCAGATGAATTTGAAGCCTAAAACCCTAATTTCAAGCACTCTATAAATGGATCGCATTCCAGCCGTTTTGGGGGTCTTCTTCTACGATTTTGGAACCCTAATCGAGCCTAGGAGCTGCTGGAGCTTAACCATGGAGTATTTGGCTTGATTAGGCCTTGTTGAAGTGAAGAAAGAAGCTTGCTTGAGTATTTTCTTTATCTTTTCATGTTCTTAGTTTAAAGCAGTAGTTTTTCATGTATTTAAACATTATTCAGACCTGTTTTGTTACTGTTGAGATGATTGTTGGCTAGATCTAGGGTTATAACTAGGTTTGGGATGATAAAGTTGTGAACTTTGTTGATTTTGGACTTGATTTATGCTTATGGATGTTATATGCTTTGTAATCAGCTGTAAAGTTTAAATCTTTGATGATATTTGCATGTGTTGAATGATAATACTTGATGAATGTTTGATCCACATGTGTTTAGGAAGGTCTTTCCACACATAGATGCATGTTAAGCCTACTACTTTGTGTTTTAGGTTAGTTTATGGGTTGTTGATCACATTCCATAAGATTAGACTTCAATAAGTGTTAATTGTTTACATGTGTGACCTAACCTAGAAATCCGGGAGTGATAGGTTAGATGGTTGGTATCTTTCACTTAGGATATTTGAGTTAAACGACCCGGGAGGGCGTTATCTTAGATCTACTTAGTGTTAGTGTCAATCCATGTCAAAGCTGTCGACTTTATAGCTCTCTAGTGTCTTAGGATACAAACGGGTGGAGAAATCCGGAAGGTGATTCACCCGTTAGAGTGCAATTGCATATCGGGAAATCCGGAAGGTGACCCGATAGACTAGTGCATACATTACAGCCTTAGGATTCCCATTGGAGTTGCCTGGTATCTGATCTGGGTTCATTAGGTATTCCTTAGTCTGTTCCTTAAGATCCTAGTCTTCATCCTTCATAAGTCAGTCCAGATCAGCATCTGTCATACTTTTGACTCCCAGCCTAGATATACCAGTTTTACCTCACTGCAATTAGATTCTAGATTTATTGCCAGTTTTAGTTTGTTGTTTTAGTGTAGTTGTTAGTTTAGTGTTCTTAGTCAGTTTCAGTCTGATCAGGTTATCAGTTTACACCAAACCCCCCTTTTTTACCTTAGTTAGTTCACAGTCTAGGTTTAGTTTGTTATACTAGTGTCCATTGGTTCGATATCCGGACTTCCACCAGCTATTCTGCCACCGACAGGTACACTTGCCTTAGGAGCGGTATAGTTTAGGATTTCCGATTATTACTTGGTGTTTAGGTTAAGTATTGGTCTAGGATTAGATTTTGTGTCTTTAGCTTAGGTTAAATAGATTAAATTTAGTCTTGTTTTTAGTATACTAACCGCTCGCATCAAGTTTTTGGCGCCGTTGCTGGGGATACTAGGCAATAGCAAAAATTACTTAGATTGTGGCTTTTACTTTCTTGTTTTCTTAGTTTCTTTCCCCATCCCCCTATTAGCTAGTTTTCCTTTTTATGTTTAGTTTTTATTTTCTTCTTAGTGCCTTTATTTGTTATTTGTTATGTGTGCCTTAGATTAGGGTTTTCTTTGTGCATATGTGAGTCTTACTTGCTTGTTTGATTAGGGTGTCGGTATTTGCATGCCCCACACCCGATCGCAGGGAGCGCCAGAGTTCGAGCTTACGTCACCAGAGCAGATTATGCGGGCCCGACAGCAGGTAAGTTTTCTTGATCCCTCTCTTGTCATGGATCCACCACCACCTCCGCCACAGAGGCGGAATTTGCACGAGCTAGCCAGTCATGGGGTTGTTGGAGCCCGGTCTGCCATCACAAGATCGGGTGTCAATAACAACAACTGGCAGATCCCTTCTCACGTGATGTCGACTATCACGAATTCGACGCAGTTTCATGGCATGGACGACGAGGATGCCCCGGGCCATCTTTCTCTCTTTGTGCGTATATGCGACACATGCTGCATCAATGGAGTTTCGGAGGAGGCCGTCTACCTTCATTTGTTCCCATTCACACTCGCCGGACGAGCTGCTACATGGCAGAATCTTCTTCCCAGGGACTCGATCACTACATGGGCTGACGTTCAGACGAAGTTCCTGAAGAAATATTATCCTCCTTCCAAATCTGCCAGATTGCGGGATCAGATCCATTCTTTTCGAATGGATGATGACGAGCCATATTACTTGGCGTGGGAGAGGTTCAACTCCCTTCTGAGCAGATACCCCCAGCACGGCCTATCTGATTGGGCCCTAGTCGAGAAGTTATACAATGGACTGACATTGGAGACGAAGAGGAGATTTAATACAGCTGCTGGGGGCACATTATGGACAAGAAGGAGCCAGAAGAGTGCGAGGTGATGTTTGAGGATTTCGCCTTAGCGAAGTATGAGGACCTGTCCTATGTGAGGAGAGCTGTGCCGACTGCGAAGCCCACTATCGCACCGCCTATCCCGACTCGAGGGATGCACCATGTTACACCCGACACGAGCACTGCCGCCGCCTTAGAAGCACTGGCGAAGGACATTAAGGAGCTGAAGATGGCAGCTGCTCGGTGAAAGATATGTCGTGGTGGACATAGTACTGCTGAGTGCCCAGTTACCGATTAGGCACAGGTTGAGGCCATAAATTCTGGTTGGAACAGGTCTTTCAACCCTAACCCTAGTTGGAATCAGAATTCAAACTGGCGAGGCCAGAATCAGGGACAACATCAGCAGCAATACTCGAATTGGCGGGGCAATCACAACAGCTCTTATGAGAAGCCATCGACACGCCAGATCCCGATCACGGAGAGAGACACGCCCGAGATCTCAGGTAGCAGAGATCGAGACACGAAGCTAGAGGACATGATGGCGCAGCAGATGAAGATGCTTCAGCAGAGCATGGACAAGGACAAGCTACGAGACCAGAAGATCGAGGAGCACGATACGTTGTTAAGGAATCAGCAGGCTGGCTTTCTGGATTTGCAGCGGTCGGTGGGAGAGTTAGCGAAGAGATTTGATGAGAGGCTGGGAGGGTCGTTTAGGGTGAACACTGACCCTAACCCGAGGGGTCATGTGAAGGCAGTGACCACACGAAGTGGTCGGGGAGGAGATGTAGAACTGCCACCATCGGTCATACCTGATGATGATGAGCCGGTGGACGAGGAGATAGAGATGGAGACTCCTGCAAAGGTGCCTGTGAGGCTAGTCCCAGCAAGTACTACGCCGAGCAGCGAGTCTTCAGTTGATAGGTTGAGGAGGGAGAAGGCAGAAGAGAAGAAGAAGGGTAAGAGAGTGGCTGAGGAGCCTCCAAATTGATTTGACTAAACTCCCATATCCCGCACGCGCACTGCAGATGAAACGTGATCAGGAGTATGGACACTTTTTGGAGATGTTTAAGCAGCTTAAGATCAATCTCCCATTTGTTGAGGCCCTCCAGCATATGCCGAAATATGCTAAATTCTTGAAAGCCCTCCTGTCTAACAAGAAGAAGTTGGAGACACTCTCTATCGTTACTTTGGGAGCTAGGTGCTCGGATTTGGTTCAGAATAAGATGCCAGAGAAGCTTGAGGATCCAGGGATTTTCACTATTCTCTGTCTGTTTGGCGGTTCTTCTGTGAACCATGCATTGGCTGATCTAGGTGCTAGCATCAATTTGATGCCATATTCCATTTATAAGCAGCTAGATCTTGGAGAGCTGGCATCTACACGCATGAGTTTGGCATTGGCTGATCGGTCAGTCAAGTATCCTCGGGGGATTGTTGAGAATGTCTTAGTGAAGGTAGACAAGTTTGTCTTCCCCATGGATTTTGTTATATTTGACATGCAGGCTGATGACCGAGTTCCCCTCATCATGGGACGACCTTTCCTTCGCACAGCGAAGGCGATGATTGATGTTTATGAGGGGAAGATCTCATTGCGTGTTGGAGATGATACTATCACGTTTGATGTGGTGAAGTCCATGAAGAACTCTAATGGTCAGGACGATCAGGTCTACTTTCTAGATGCATTTTTCTCTACTATGGATCGTTGCCTGGACTACATTAGTGGAGTTGATCTGTTGGTAGATCAGGACTTGGGTGACAGTGATGAGAGAGTTGAGGATGTGGGAGTTGAGGTCCATGCTGCTGCTATTGAGGCTTATCTTGATTACATCCCGAGCAGTGTAGCAGCGGAGCCTCCGGTTTATCCCACAGTTTTTGAGGTTGAGAGTTCTGAGCCGGCTGAAAAGCCATATGTTGAGGCTCCCCCATCATTAGAGCTAAAGGAGTTGCCACCTCACCTTAAGTATGCATTCCTTGATGGGGACTCGGATCTACCTGTCATTATTTCAGCAGCTCTGACAGATGTGGAAAAGAGTAGACTTATTGTTGTGCTGAGGGAGCACAAGCAGGCGATAGCATGGAAGCTGATGGACATTAAGGGTATTCACCCTTCTCTCTGTACGCATCGCATACTGTTTGAGGAGCATTACAAGCCGGTGGTTCAGCCACAGCGAAGGCTTAATCCTAACATGGGTGAGGTGGTGAAGAAGGAGGTCCTTCGGTTGTTAGATGCTGGGCTCATATACCCCATTTCTGATTCATCTTGGGTGAGCCCAGTGCATGTGGTCCCTAAGAAGGGAGGTATGACTGTGGTGGTGAACGAGAAGAAGGAGATTGTTCCCACCCGAACAGTCACTGGATGGAGGGTGTAGATTATAGGAAATTGAATGACGCCATCTGGAAGGACCACTTCCCACTTCCGTTTATCGATCAGATGCTGGAGCGTTTGTCGGGGCAGCAGTTTTACTGTTTCCTTGACGGTTTCTCAGGTTATTTTCAGATCCCGATAGCACCAGAGGATCAGGAGAAAACCACCTTTACATGCCCGTACGGTACTTTTGCATACCGTCGTATGCCTTTTGGGTTATGTAACGCTCCAGCCACTTTTTAGAGATGTATGGTAGCCATCTTCCAGGACATGATCGAGACTTCCATGGAGGTATTTATGGATGATTTTTTTTGTGTTTGGAATTTCTTTCGATCAGTGTTTGATTAACCTGGAGAAGATGCTTAGGAGATGTGTTAAGACGAATCTTATGCTTAATTGGGAGAAATGCCACTTTATGGTCACCGAGGGGATTGTTCTTGGTCATAAGATATCCCGTGACGGCATCCAGGTTGACAAAGCTAAGATTGAGACGATCAGCAAGCTCCCTCCTACCACGAGTGTTAAAGCTATGCGAAGCTTTTTAGGTCATGCGGGATTCTACAAACGTTTCATTAAGCTCATGTGCGATGCGAGTGATTTCGCAGTGGGGGTTGTCCTTGGGTAGAGGGTGGATAAGCATTTCCACCCTTTTTATTATGCGAGTAAGACCTTAGATGCCGCCCAGGAGAATTATACGACTACTGAGAAGGAGTTGTTGGCGGTAGTCTACGCATTTGATAAATTTAGGTCTTATCTCGTCCTCTCCAAGACTGTTGTCTATACCGATCATGCGGCTCTGCGTTACCTTTTTGCTAAAAAGGACGCAAAGCCAAGACTGATCAAGTGGATCCTCCTTCTGTCCGAGTTTGACGTCGAGATTAAGGACAAGAAGGGAGCTGAGAACGTAGCCGCCGACCATTTGTCGCGACTTGAGGATCCGAAGAGGGAGTTCATTCGCGAGGGGGCGATGAGGGATAGGTTTCCCCAGGAGACGCTGATGAGCGTGGGGATAGATGAGATCTGCCGCACGGATAGGCTAGATGAGGGATTACCATGGTTTTCAGCCATTGCCAATTATTTGGCCAATGGTTTCCTTCTTAAGGGTTTGACATCCCAACAGCGCAAGAAATTCTTTGTTGACACAAGGCATTACATTTGGGATGTGCCTTACCTTTTCCGTGTGTGTGCTGATCAGATTTTTAGGAGGTGTGTGAGCAGAGAGGAAGGATTAGAGATCCTTAGGCACTGTCATGAGGGCCTTACTGGTGGGCATCAAGAACCTTCCACAGCGAAGAAGGTATTTGATTCTGGTTTTTATTGGCCCATCATTTTTAATGATGCTCATGAGTTGGTGAGGAAGTGCGATTCCTGTTAGAGGACAGGAAACATCTCATCCAGGAATGAGATGCCCCAGCATCCTATTCAGGTTGTTGAGATTTTTGATATCTGGGGGATTGATTTCATGGGGCCTTTCCCTTCTTCACGAGTGAACAGGTATATACTCGTCGCGATTGACTATGTTTCTAAGTGGGTGGAGGCACAGGCGCTCCCCACTAATGACGCGCGAGTAGTGCTGAGATTTCTGAAGCACTTGTTTTGTAGGTTTGGGACTCCGAGAGCGTTGATCAGTGACCGTGGCGCGCACTTCTGTAATGTCCAGATGGACAAAGTGCTAGCCAAGTTCGGGGTCACCCACCGTCTGTCGACCGCATATCATCCGTAGACCAGCGGTCAGGTGGAAAACGCGAATCGGGGAGTTAAGAGGATTTTGGAGAAGACTGTCGGCCACACTAGGAAAGATTGGGCCGACAAACTAGATGACGCCTTATGGGCTTTTAGGACCGCGTTTAAGAATCCGATTGGGACGACTCCCTATCGCATGGTCTATGGTAAAGCCTGTCATCTATCGGTGGAGCTTGAGCACAAGGCCTTTTGGGCTTTGAAAGCTGTGAACTTGGATTTGTCACAGGCCGCCAAGCACCGGTTCCTCCAGATGCACGAGTTGGATGAGCTGCGCGACGAGGCATACGCTCGGTCGTGGAGTTATAAGGAGCGCACGTAGGCGCTGCACGACAGGCGATTGAAGAGTGAGAAGGAGTTCGCGAAGGGTGATCGAGTCTTGGTTTATGACTCGAGACTAAGGCTTTTCCCAGGAAAGTTAAAGTCTAGGTGGAGAGGCCCGTTTGTGATTTGCGAGGTATTCCCGCATGGTGCGGTGGATTGGAATCGGGTGACCACACGTGGAAGGTCAATGGGCACCGTTTGAAGCCCTACATTGGAGGCCCAATTCCGTCTGATGAGGAGGTTATTCTCCTCAAATCCTGAGCTGGTTAGGGATTCGGGCTTCGGCCCAGTTTGTAAATAGTGTAAATAGTTTTAATTTAAGTTATCGAGTTTTGAGCAATTTAGTGATGTATTTGTTATTGCACGGCTTTGTTGGATTCAAGTGTGGGTATGACATCACGTACGTTCGATACTACCATTTCGGATAGTTGATTAAAACTCATTGCTTATAATTTGATTACATTATACATCACGAGTTACTTAACTCGATTTTCCTATATTTCTTTTAGGATTAGTTTTAATTTTTAATTTTGTTAGGGTTTATTTGCTTTAATTCTATGCTCATTTTGTTTTTAGTAGCTTTAATGAATTTAATTTTATTTTATTTATTTGTCTAGTTTGAATTAGATTACATAGAATTTTAATTAGATTAATTGCCTAGTTTAATCTTGCTTCATTAGAATTAATTTTAGTTTAGATTAAGTAGAATTTAGTTTAACTATAGTTTAGTTTAATCATAGTTTTTAGGATTTAACTAAGAATTAAAATTAAAATTAGTTTAAGTTTAATTAGGATTTAGTTTTAAATTTAATTAGTTTAATTAGAAAGTCTGAAAAAAAATTAAAAAATTAAAAAAACAAACCGTCAGGTGTCGCGCTGTACGCCCCAGGTCAGAACACGGTCTTGTGCGATGCGTGCGGATGCTATAAATTTGAAAAAAATAATAATTAACACCACACCTACCACAAGATATCACCACTCTTCATCCACCATCACCCTTCTCCAAAACCCTAAAAATACTCCGCTGGTCGTCACAAAACCACCAATCACCTCCCTATTGCCGCCATCTGTTTGGACCACCACCGCTGAAGACACTCGTCATCATCCTCATCTCCTTCTTTGTTCGGACACAGCCCTACCACCATCCACCACCATCTCCGTCGCTCACCCTCGCCATCATCTAGAGTCGCCACTACCACCATTCACCAGTCCAAAACCCTTGTCGACACCTCCACAAGCATTACCACCTGTTTCCATCAACCACCACATCAGCCGCCGCCGTTCCGGTTGATTGTCTTCCACAGCCGCCGCATAGCACCACTCTACCGTTTCCCGACAACCACCGGACGCCGTCTACCTTGTCTGACGACCACTCCGGCCACCACACCACCACCGGTACCCCCTTTTTTTCTTTTTCTTTGTTTTTCCTTCGATTTTCAGATTAGTTAGAATGAGTTAGGTTAGATTTGATTTGGGGATTGATGATTGTTGATGATCGATCGGAAATGTTGGCCGGAATTTTTGGTCGGAAAAGTTGCCGGTGCCAAGCCCCCCTTTTCAATTTTTTTATTTTTATTTTTATTTTTATTTTTATTTTATTTCATTTTAAGCTACAAAAATGAATAAATAATAATAAATAAAATTAAATAAAATTCATAAATAATACAAATAATAGTTACTGAAAAATAAAAAGAAAATAAATAATGAAAAATAATAAAAAGATAAAAAGATAAAATAAAAAACAAAGATGAAAAAGAAAATAAGAAAAGAAAGAATATGCAAAAAGAATGAAGTGAAATAGTGAAAAAAAAAAACATAAAATAAAAAAATAAAAAATTTTTGTAATATGACTTTTGTGTATGTAAAAAAAATAATAATAATGTAAAATTTAATGAAACTGAATGAACATGTATGTACAATAAATATATAATAATACAAATAATGTAATATAAAATAAAAATAGTAATACTAATTTTGTATATAAATAAGTGCAAGTATTTTGTATACTAACAATAATATAACATAAATACATACATGTCTAAATATATTGTAACATAAAATAATTCTTGTAAAATAGTACCTTGAATAACTAGTAACAATAAATGTATATTATTTTGTATGTAGATGTAATTGTATATGTATATGTTTTGTAAAATAACTATATGTATATGTAATGATAATGTATGTATGTAAAATTATGTATGTTTAATATTAATGTAAATGTAAATTAAAATAAATATATATGTTTTGTAAACTAAAAATATAAATGTTGTATTTCTAATAAAACACTTGTAATAAACAAATAAATAATATTGTACAAACATAAAATTAACAAAAACAATTGTATTGTAAAATAGAAAATGTAGTATATGTATTAGAAATTAATAAATTGTTATATGTATGTATCGTGTTGTAACTTATATGTACAATAATATAAAAATAAAAATAAAATAATAAATAAATAAATATGTATAATTTATATGTATAATACTTTTAATACAAATAAAAGTTGTAAATGTATACTTGTGTGAAATAATTAAACACTAATGTATGTATACTTATTTATGTATAATACGTATTTGTAAATTATAAAATAATTGTATACTAAAATAAAATTTTGTATAAAAATTATGTATATCACAAATAAATAATTTAATAAACCAACATAAATAACACAAACAACACTTTGTATATAAATAAACATTTTTCAGTAATAAAATCAAAAATAAGTTAGAATTTAGGTTTGTAGTTAGTGTGTAATTTATTGTATATTTGCCTGTTGTAAATTATCGCAGAGATGGCAGATGCATCGAGTTCAGGGACCAGGGCCAAGAGGGCCCGCCGTGTGACCACGGTACAGGCGCAGAGGCAACCGCAGCCGCCACGTCAGATTCGTTATTCAGCACCCTTGGACGTGCCGCCTCCACACGCTCGCCCGGTACTTCCATAGCTGCGATCCTTACACGATCATACTTTCTTGCAGTTAGAGAGGGACACGCTGGAGTATGCACACATGACAGCACTTGCAGGGTTAGAGACCATCCTACATAGGGGATTTGATCGAGCGGTGCTCGAGCGGCTCGGCAGACTAGAGGAGTTTGACTCCATGCTGACTCCATCACGGGTATACATACTGAGATGTCAGTGGCCGCAGTATGCGGAGCTCACGGTGGAGTTCCATTCCACTTTCCACTACGACGCCCGATCCGTCACCTCCCCTGGAGCAGTGTCGTTCGCCCTAAGTCGAACGACACATCGCATGAGTGTCGCTGATTTTGAGTGGCCATGGGCATTTACTCCAGGACGGAGGTGACCACTGGAGCGTTTGAGGGCCTCCTGCTTGGCGTATCTCGGTCAGCCCGGCCAGATACGTTACAGAGGAGGAGATGACCATCTTGCGGTCCCTCCGCACACTGATCGGCGGCTGGCAACACAGATCCGCGATCCTCTCTTGCGTTACATTCATTGGATTATCACTAGCACCTTGATTCTGCGCCATTCTGGCAAGGACAAGGTAAGCTATTTTGATGTGTTCTGCCTCTAGGCCCATGGTCGCCACCCGGCGAACCTCACCTCTATGTTACTCACACCATTTGCGAGGCCTCGTCAGGGAGGCCATACAGAACGACTTGATATGGGCCGTTACGTCTGCCGCCTTGCTGACCGTCTTGGGGTGTTCGACTGGTACCCAGTGGAGAATCTGACCGTCGGCCCCGAGACGGTCCCATATGCTTTACACGATATGCAGACGTCGGGGATGGTCACGTGGGACGTGCCACCCCAATGGGTGCCCATTTTGGACGATCCTCCTGCCCTTATTCCCCCGGTGCCTCCGCCATCCACGCACCGCATCCTTCATCGGAGGGAGCGACCAGCTCGTGATATGCCGCCACGCCCTCCTGCTGCTCCTCGTCTTACACAGCGATATCTCCTTCAGAGGATAGACGCTATTGCGGACAGCGTGAGGCGCATAGCGGCTCTTTCGATATCGAGTTGGCCCCTCGGATTCCAGACCCCCACCTTCCACCTGACCTCGAGGGACACACTGACACAGATTCCGAGGGCGGAGAGGATGAGGGCGCGGATGAGGATGAGGAGTAGTTTGTATGTACTTTAGATGATGTATTTCTTTCCTTTTCTTTGTATTCGGACAGACTTTCTGTATTTATGTTATTTTGGTTTATTTCATTTCTTATTGTGTGTTGTGGTTGTATTTACATTTGTGTTCTGCTTATGGTTGTGTATATTTATATCATGTGTTGTGTGTTAATTCATTGTACAAATTTGTAAATTGTGGTGGTTGTGTATAACTGTTTAAATATGTAATTCCTTTGTTGTATTATTTATGTTGTTATGTTAATTGTAATTATATTGCTGTTGTATTAACCATTGTATGTTTGAGTGTGATTTGTATATACTTAAAGGCACGCAACTCCATTCATGACACATCTATAATATATATATCAGGGAGTCGTTGCTTACCTTTGGCAAATATAATTTTAATTTTTGTTCGCCAGTTCTGAATCCACATTGAGGACAATGTGTTGTTCTAAGTGTGGATATGTCAGGCTAGCGCCTTTTTAGTTTTTAAATTTTGTAAAAACAAGTCATAATAAATATCGAGTCAAATTTTTATAAAATTTTGTAAATTAGAATAAAATTTTTGAAATTTTTATAAATAAATTAGAACTTGTAATTAAATAATTCACCTTGTAATTATTTTAAGTTAAAAACACAAAAAAAAATTAAAAATTAAAAACTTTACAAAAACATTTTTCTTTCCAATTGAGTCATTGTAAATATTATTAAGTCAGTATTTGAGTCTTTTTAATTTCAGTTAATCTAGTTGGTTTGTTTGAGATCTTAATTTGCAGTCTGGTTTTAACCACTTGTACTCAATTATATTCGGGTGGCGGCTACTCAAACTACTTCATTTGCAAACGGCTGGCTGCTGATTGACTTCTTTTTGGATTAGACTCACTCGTGCTAATGTTGCATGATCAGCTAAGTCTTTTCCACTTTTTACCTTAGATTTCTCTTTCTGTAAATATTCATTTGTTTATTTATTTTTTTTACATTTTCTGATTGAGTCTAGAGTTTTAGGATGTATATAGCTAGAGTTTTGAAAAATGTCCTTGTTTTGGCTTGCATTTTATAAATGGAAGATGATCGGACTATGATTAGGGTTTAGGTTTTTAGAGGCTAACTTGTGTATTGATTTAGGATTTGTTGGTAGGCCCAGCCGATAGAAAGTTCCTTAGAATTTGATAGAATAAACTTAAATTCAGGATTCTTGTGGGTTTAAGACTTGGAAAATTCGGGAAATCTAAAATTAAGTAATAGTGAATAAAGGAACCTCTATTAACTAACAACCTAGAATTCTTAAAATTTAAACCCTGCACATATGTTCTCTTTTTATGAAAATAAATCCGAGACTTATGGCGCCCGCTAAATAAAAAAATTCCACAATCCACTAAGTGAGCTGAGCCTGTGCAAATAAAAGAAAGAGAGAATAAGAGCTAAAAAGCAGTTGTCATACCCCGGCTCATAACCGAGTGAAACAGTGACGTAATACGCTTAAGTGAGGTAAAAGAAAAAGAAAAATGAGAGAATAAAAAGGCAAAATGCTCACACCTTCATCCATCTCCATCATTAGGTTAGAATTTTAACTTTGTCTAGGTAGTTTGCATACAGAGGTGGGTTTAAGTCTTTTGATTTAATCATGTGCCTTGAAAGCTCTTGTTTATGATTAAGATAACTCGTTTTGACCAAGGGATGGGATCCATAATGTCACACCCCGAGCCGTCGGGGTTAGATCGGATTCCCCGTCGGGCGGAAAGTTCCCGAGGCGCGATATCGTGAGTGATAATCATAAGGATCAGATTGTTTACATAGCATCAATGTTAAGAATATCTAAAGCACAAAGACATTTAACTAAAATCTACAAAGTTAAATTACAATATCAATGTTTGATAATTTAACCAAGTAACATATCAAAATGAATCATAAGTTCACTATCTTGTATTCGTACAAGATATCAAAAATGATTCACAATGATCAACAAAGGATGTGCTTTCCAAAACTACTAGGTCCTTTAACTGAGCATCCTAGCATGCAATTCAAAGCCCTAGCTTAATCCTGTACATCACCTGAGAAAGCATGAAATAAAACAAAGTCAACACAATGGTTGGTGAGTTCATATGATTTTGGTATTTGAAAAATAGCTTTGCAAACCTTTTAGGTAAAACCTTAACCTCATTATCAACACCTGTATCATCCAACTCGGTATGCTTATATATAGGGCACACCCCTGAGTCGAGCCTACGACCCGCCTAGACGCCGTCCCACCACATACTAAATCACATAGGACATTGTTATTAATGATAATTAAGCATTTTACCTACCTTTCTCTTCTATGATCATCTGAGATTTAAAGCACTATGTTTAACAGTTTATGATATCAACCCAAAAATGTTCATGTTTCCCCTAGGTAACAACCTTAATCTCATTAACATCACCTGTATCATCCAGCTCGGTATGCTTATATATAGGGCATACCCCTGAGTCGAGCCTACGACCCGCCCAGACGCCGTCCCACCACATACTAAACCGCATAGGACATTGATCTTAATGATAATTAAGCGTCTTACCTAACACCCACTTCTATGTTAAAAGACTTGATTTCCATAATTTGAAATAAAACTGATTTCCTGGGTTCATCATGTCTTTATGATTTCCCAAAAGCAATTATAGAAATAAAATGTTAAATGTTTAATTAAATAAATAAATAAACATTTACATACAACTAAGACATGATGATTGGGCCTTATTTGACTCAATCAATTAGACTTAGTTGTTGGTGGTTGTCCAAGTTGTACCCTCTCACACGTGGCCCATATCAGGCATGACCCACAAGGAATCTACCTATATGCGTCGGGACTTTCATGATTTGCCCATATCAGCTTGACCTACTGGTCTACTGTATGCGTCGGGACTTTAGGATATCCGTTGCGTTATGATCTTCTTGATTTCCTTGATTTCATCCAATAGTTTAAGTTATTGCCCATGTAGCTTGACTACTAGAGTCTACTACTGTGAAGGGGCTTTCCGTGTGTTACACGTGGTCTCGATTTCCATACAACTGACAACTCACCTTACTTTAGGTATTAATGATTTCATTAGTTCATAATGATTTTATTATTTCAATGATTCACACACGGTCATGATTCCCATGATTCACTTGATTTCTGATCTTTAGAATTCCATGATTTCACAATGATTTTAGTTTCATGATTAGGATCCTGAGTTTACTGATCACACACTGGATTAGATTCCATTGCATTTGATCTTTAGCTTTGGTTCTTTTGATTTCACTTTGAATTTAGATTCTGAAGTTTGAACTCGATGGACTAAGGGTTTATTTAGTGTTTAGAATTAAGGTATTACTAATAAGAGTAATTTAATTAACTTGATAGTTAATTTAGCCTGGGATTTACCTAGAAAGGAGTCTAGGTGTATAAACAAGCTTATATAAAGTATATAAGAAGTAAAAGAATTTAAGTAAACAATTTAATGAAAACAGTTTACGCATGCTTCTCAGCCCCACGTTTGAAAACAAAATGTTTAGAAAAGGGGCAATGAACTCACCTGTGTTGCTGTGCACTTGAACCACAAAAGATATGCGCGCTCTTTGATTGTTGCCTATGTATCTTTAGCACCTGAGTTGTTTTAAGAGAATTCGAATGCGATGAGTATTTATAATAGACGCGTCTAGGGTTTTGGTCTCGGTGTGCAACTAAGTGTCCTATGATACTAATGTGTTTCTAAGATTCTATCTAGTTAATATAACATATTACCAGTAAGTAAACCCCTTTATCCCGCATTATTAATTACAAATCCTAGATGATTTGGGTTTATTTGAATTATCTCACAAGTCTTTATTTAACATTCTTAAGATAATTTATTTTAAGTTGAACATTTATTTAGAAAAACCTTTTATTTTAATTTGAGAACAACTTACAATTTAATTTCTTTTATGAAAAACATAATTAATTTAAGAAAAGTGTAATTAAACATGATGGGCTTATATTAACCCATTGGGCCACCCTTGGGCCCATTATTAGACTTTGATCGTCCCATGATTCTTTGATTAACTCGTTGTATAATCCATCCTAGATAGTTCAGATAACTATCCAATGTAATTATATACCCATGAAATGTCTAAGTGTTGGATGTTGGTTATGAAGTCAACATCCTTATTCTTAGTCATTGTGTTGATCCATAGTGTATTCCTTACTATAATATTAATAGTTTAGCTCAATGACCTTCGATTGTGTTAGTCTAAAAGGATAACTACAACATTCATGTTGTAGTTTAACCCTTGCTTATCTAAATATTTGCATTCTAAATCCATAGCATAAGGGATTTACAACTTGTTTTCCTTATTTGAAAAACCTAATTCATGATGTCCTTTAAATAAGCTCTTGTGTCTTTAACCAACCCGCATCCAAGGTTGAGTCCCATTGTTACTAAGAAAGCCCTTAGTTTATTTCTTCATGATTAAACCCTAACCACCCTACCTTGGTAACCTTTATACTAGATTTTTGGATTTCCCAAAATGAACGACATGAGATGAAACCCTAGTCTCCTCCCATGCACACACACACACCATGCACACACACTTAACGGTTTTCCCCATACATGTATCTATCCAACTGGTGCGATTGCATTAACCACTTAGCCGAATTGGTGCTGGGCCAATCGAATGGACAGCTTGGTCAACAGTTGGGTCGTATGGGTCTTTGCCTAAGGTGATTTGTCGAATGAGCCATACCCCGACCGAATGGAGCTCCCTAGCAGAATGAGAAGTGGTCGAATAGGACCTGCCCCGATCGAATGAAGCATGGTTGGTCGAATGGCTATAAGCGAATGGGCATACGAAAGGGTCGAATGAAGCAGCACTTATGGCCGATCGAATGAGTACTGCCGAAAAGGTGGTGGTCGAATGAGCTTGGCCGAAAGGGCTTAGGCGACCGAATGAAACCCATGGGCTGACTGAACCAGACATCAGGCCGTATGAAGGGCCGATCGAATGGATCCATTCGACCGAAGACCAGGAGCCATTCGCCGAATGAAGGTGCCCAGAGTCATTCGACCATCTGCTGTCTGCCATTCGGCCGAGCGGTTCCTAGGTGTGCAGCCCTCATCGAATCGAGTTTTAAGCACATCCATGGCAACTCACATGTTCCTACATTGTTCTAAGGTGTTGATGTGTGATTTCCCTAAAGTTTGAGTGGGTTTTGATCCGGTTTCGTGGTGGGTTCGAAATAGGGTTTTGAAACCCTTAAAACCGAATAAAGATCTTGAATTTACCTCAAATCGGTTGGTTGAAAGCTTAGATCTGCTGTACTTCTACGATCTACGAGTTATGGTGGTCGTTTCGACACCCAAAACACAAGATTTCATGGAGAAATGAGGAAGAAATCTTAGAGAGAGAGTGGGAAATTCTAGAGAGAGAGAGTTCCGGGTTTTTGTTTTTAGAGAGAGAGAGAGTGAAGAGGGTGAATGAGGAAGAAGACTCATTCTGAGTATTTATACCCCGGGTGGGTTCGGGTTCGTTTCGGTTGCTCGGTTTCGCGAAAGATGTCGGTTTCGTTTCGTTCTCGTAATGAAACGTCTCGGTTTTAAAATAAGGTTAATAAAATTATTTTAGGTTGTGATTTCTAATAAATTAACTAAATATCTTCTGTTTATTTTAATTTTTTGAAAATATTTAAGTTACTATTTAATAATCGAATAGTACAGTCGTCGCGCGTATTCATTCGAATCGTCACCCATACGAACACTGCGATAACTATACTTTTCAATATGGTTTTCTAATTATCGGATATCATTCAGAACGTTAAACTTTCAGATGTATTCGTACAGATCGTCACCTATACGAATAATCCGTCGATTTAACACTCACATAACGACATCCGTTTTGTTTTGTTCTGTAAAGCCTCACATACGTTTATACATAATAAAATCCTAACAAATAATCACATGATGGTTCTGTATTGTCAGATAATTATCTGACTGATGAACCATGATTCTGAGTTTTGTTTCTGAAATGATTCTGAAACTGTGCTATGATAACGTAGAATGCTTATGATATATGAACAACAACTGGTATGCGTACCTAATTTACTGTTCATTTTACTGTACCGATCACTGTTTCGGTGACGTTTCTGGCACTGATGTTACAGTCTCCCCTTGTTAAAGAAATTTCGTCCCGAAATTTAAGAATAGTTATCGGTTACGGCTTTCTCTGTAAACATTTTGGAATACTTTAACTTCCTGTGATCTTTGTATTTCTCAAGTAAACTTGAGTTTGCGCTTTGAATCCCAATGAGACTTATCAATCGGAGTACGGCCTCGCCTTATTTGTTAAACCTAGCGAGCCATAATCTCCGAAAATTCTTAGATAAAGTATAAATGTCTATCCAATTGAATTTCTTCAACTGATATGACGAGCGATTCGTCAGTAAAACATTTCTTCAAATTTGAGACGTGAAACACGTCGTGCACACCACTGAGATCATCTGGGGATCTTAGTCTATACGTCACATGACCGATACATTCGATGATCTCGAACGGTCCTACGTATCGTGATGCTTATTTGTCTGCTCCTTGTGGTCCGTAGCATTTGTCGGATCTGAACAATCTTGTCAGTAGTCTCTCGATTAAGCTCTGGTTTAATTGTTCTTTTACCTCCTATCTCGGTCCAACAGTTCGGTGACCGTCAGTCACGACCTTAATGAGCCTCGAATGGTGAGCATTCAAAACTACTATTACAACCGTTGTTGTAGGAGAATTTGATCAGTGGCAATTGAGAGTCCCAATTTCCACCGAAATTTAACACACAGGTTCTCAACATACCCTCTAGGGTCTGTGTCGTACTTTATCTTCGACCGTCCGTTGATGGATGGTGAACTATACTCGAATTTAAGTACATCCCTAGAGGTTTCTGCGATGTTGGTTAGAACCTTCATGTGAATTAGTTGTCTCTATTTAAAATGTTAGACAATGGTACCCCATGACGTACTACTATCTCGTTGTTGTATAATCCGTCAGTTTACCTATCGCGAAGTTTTCCTGCGCTAGCAAGAAATGGATAGATTTCTGTCAATCGGTCATTGGTGACTCAAAGAGCACTATGACCCATGGAAGCGCGAGGTAGCTTGGTTTCGATATCCATAGCTGTTTGTTCCCACTTCCATAGCAGAATTTCAGGCTGTCCCAGTAGCCCTGACGGCTTCTGGTGTTCCGCCTTTACTTTCGCACACTTAAGGCATCGACCGACATACTCGAAGATGTCTTTCTTCATTCCCGGCCATCAATAAAATCTCTGCAAATCTCGGTACATTTTATCGATGCCCGGATGTACTGATTATATGACTCGTGTGCCTTCCCAAGAATAAGTCTTCTTGATTTACCTACTGCCGGAATTCACCCAATATTTTGGTAGTAGGTATTTCATCCGGTTTATCTCAAACTGTCTTTCTGCTCTACAATCTGATACACTCCTTAAAGTTTTTTTTTTGTAGGCGGCTCTCACAACTCTAGGTCTTGATCGTCAGATCGAGACCCTTGAGTTTCACATGGTGAATCCTTAGATTATTTGATATAACCGTATACCTACTTCACCATCCGTTTAATCTATTCTCCTCTTTAAAAGGGTATTCTATAAGTCGGGGAGGTCTACCATAAAATACGGCAGATCCATTAAGATAAAGGAAATGATTTATCTTTTAAGTAATCTTATACACATCTCCGAAGTGATGCATATTTACCTTACTCCTACCCAAAGATCATGTAACTTATGAGGCTTATTTCAACTGTCGTTGCAATCGTTTCTATCCTTAGCCTACCTTTCAATTGGAGATTTTATCACAGGATTTCTATTTCTTTAATAGTTCTAGAATTTTCCTGAGATGTCGTTCGTGTTCTGTCTTGCTTTTAGAATAATTCAGTTCGTCATCCCTAACGACAATGCCAAACTGATCCAGATACGGTTTACTTCCTTGGTTCATGAAGTCCATGAAAACCATGGGTGCATTCCACTATCTGAAACGCATTACCGTAACTTGGAATGCTCATATTTCATTCAGATTATTATCTCTAGCGTACTTTCCTATTACATTCACAACTGATTTTTCCCCTGATTTACTTATCTAGTTTAGATAAGAATCCAACACAATTCTAACATTTATCCTTTCCTAACATCCTTGAACCGGAGTTCTCAACTTGAGTAATTCAAAATTCTAAGAGGTCTAGATAGAAAGTGAAAGTTTACACACTAACCTTGAATTTTGAATTCCTAAGGCTTTCAGTGTTCTAATTAGATAAGGTACTATTCCTAATTACAATAGTTAAACCGTAATTAATGATTACCCTATCTTTATTTACTCATTTAACACTTATTTAACCTAAAGGTTCCTTAAGTCATGATTTCGATTACCTTTTTGGCACTGACTTTGCTTACGGCTATTTTAAATTTATTGTTTCTAAAATTACAATAGACTATGCAGTTCTAATTAGTACACCAATAAATAATTTTAATGTATCAAGCTGAAATTTGCATACCTATGGGGTCATCGGACTCCGAGTGTTCCCCAGGAGCTGGTAAAGCGAGTAATTCCTCAGTGACCGCTGGGTCTGCTGAAGGCATTCTCCTAGGGCAGTCCCTTGCGAAATGTCCGTGCATTCCGCACACGTAGCAGTTGTTGTTATGTTGAGAGGAAGTAGAGGTGCTCGCTTTTTGTTTCTGTTTCCTAGTAGCAGTAAACCGGCACTGTTGGATCCAGTGTCCGTATTTCCCACAATTCAGATAGTGCCTACAAGGTTTCTTCTCACCGTGGTGGAAACCACATCTGGCACATTTAGGGATTGTACCAACATATTGATGGGGAATAGGGGTAATCGGTGTCCTGCATTGTTGCATCCAGTGACCTGCCTTCCCACAGCGTGTGCATCGTACACATGGAAGTTCAGCCCGATGATAGTAGTGACTAGCTGAACAGAGAGGGGTTTTTCCCTCATGGTGAGCACTGACTCCTATAGTCAAATCTGGGAAAATTTGACTGATAGGTACAGCTTCTGTGTAGTTCACAGTTCTCTTTTGTCTTTTTGCAGAACGACGTTTAGGTTTCTTGCTGGTTTCTCCTTCTTCAGGTTCCTTCTTCTCTGCAGAAAGTAGTGGGAAGTTCCTAGCAAACTCCTCACTGTTCCTGATCCGAGTGATAATTCCAGGGAGAACCGCCATCAACTCTTCGGTTATCAGAGTTGCGAGGGCATCAACTGCTGGGTCCATCTCCTGTGAAGGAGGAGGTGGTGATGGTTGTCTTCTCGGTGACATTCTAATCATAACCGATAGAATATTGGTTAGTGCAATGATCGAATGCAGAAGACACAATGCAAATAAATTCCTAATTCCTATGTTCTCTACATGAAGGGTCCCTAAGTTATAGTTTAGGCCAAACCGTTTTAAATAAATGACCTATTATTCTCTATAACCTTGAGCTCTGATACCAATCTGTCACACCCCGACCTGGCGGGGTTGGATCGGATTCCCCGTCGGGCGGAAAATTCCCAAGGCGCGATATCGTGAGGATAATCATAAGGATCAGATTGTTTACATAGCATCAATGTTAAGAATATCTAAAGCACAAAGACATTTAACTAAAATCTACAAAGTTAAATTACAATATCAATGTTTGATAATTTAACCAAGTAACATATCAAAATGAATCATAAGTTCACTATCTTGTATTCGTACAAGATATCAAAAATGATTCACAATGATCAACAAAGGATGTGCTTTCCAAAACTACTAGGTCCTTTAACTGAGCATCCTAGCATGCAATTCAAAGCCCTAGCTTAATCCTGTACATCACCTGAGAAAGCATGAAATAAAACAAAGTCAACACAATGGTTGGTGAGTTCATATGATTTTGGTATTTGAAAAATAGCTTTGCAAACCTTTTAGGTAAAACCTTAACCTCATTATCAACACCTGTATCATCCAACTCGGTATGCTTATATATAGGGCATACCCCTGAGTCGAGCCTACGAACCGCCCAGACGCCGTCCCACCACATACTAAATCACATAGGACATTGTTATTAATGATAATTAAGCATTTTACCTACCTTTCTCTTCTATGATCATCTGAGATTTAAAGCACTATGTTTAACAGTTTATGATATCAACCCAAAAATGTTCATGTTTCCCTTAGGTAACAACCTTAATCTCATTAACATCACCTGTATCATCCAGCTCAGTATGCTTATATATAGGGCATACCCCTGAGTCGAGCCTACGACCCGCCCAGACGCCGTCCCACCACATACTAAACCGCATAGGACATTGATCTTAATGATAATTAAGCGTCTTACCTAACACCCACTTCTATGTTAAAAGACTTGATTTCCATAATTTGAAATAAAACTGATTTCCTGGGTTCATCATGTCTTTATGATTTCCCAAAAGCAATTATAGAAATAAAATGTTAAATGTTTAATTAAATAAATAAATAAACATTTACATACAACTAAGACATGATGATTGGGCCTTATTTGACTCAATCAATTAGACTTAGTTGTTGGTGGTTGTCCAAGTTGTACCCTCTCACACGTGGCCCATATCAGGCATGACCCACAAGGAATCTCTACCTGTATGCGTCGGGACTTTCATGATTTGCCCATATCAGCTTGACCTACTGGTCTACTGTATGCGTCGGGACTTTAGGATATCCGTTGCGTTATGATCTTCTTGATTTCCTTGATTTCATCCAATAGTTTAAGTTATTGCCCATGTAGCTTGACTACTAGAGTCTACTACTGTGAAGGGGCTTTCCGTGTGTTACACGTGGTCTCGATTTCCATACAACTGACAACTCACCTTACTTTAGGTATTAATGATTTCATTAGTTCATAATGATTTTATTATTTCAATGATTCACACACGGTCATGATTCCCATGATTCACTTGATTTCTGATCTTTAGAATTCCATGATTTCACAATGATTTTAGTTTCATGATTAGGATCCTGAGTTTACTGATCACACACTGGATTAGATTCCATTGCATTTGATCTTTAGCTTTGGTTCTTTTGATTTCACTTTGAATTTAGATTCTGAAGTTTGAACTCGATGGACTAAGGGTTTATTTAGTGTTTAGAATTAAGGTATTACTCATAAGAGTAATTTAATTAACTTGATAGTTAATTTAGCCTGGGATTTACCTAGAAAGGAGTCTAGGTGTATAAACAAGCTTATATAAAGTATATAAGAAGTAAAAGCATTTAAGTAAACAATTTAATGAAAACAGTTTACGCATGCTTCTCAGCCCCACGTTTGAAAACAAAATGTTTAGAAAAGGGGCAATGAACTCACCTGTGTTGCTGTGCACTTGAACCACAAAAGATATGCGCGCTCTTTGATTGTTGCCTATGTATCTTTAGCACCTGAGTTGTTTTAAGAGAATTCGAATGCGATGAGTAGTTATAATAGACGCGTCTAGGGTTTTGGTCTCGGTGTGCAACTAAGTGTCCTATGATACTAATGTGTTTCGAAGATTCTATCTAGTTAATATAACATATTACTCGTAAGTAAACCCCTTTATCCCGCATTATTAATTACAAACCGTAGATGATTTGGTTTTATTTGAATTATCTCACAAGTCTTTATTTAACATTCTTAAGATAATTTATTTTAAGTTGAACATTTATTTAGAAAAACCTTTTATTTTAATTTGAGAACAACTTACAATTTAATTTCTTTTACGAAAAACATAATTAATTTTAGAAAAGTGTAATT
This sequence comes from Mikania micrantha, assembly GCA_009363875.1. Lineage (NCBI taxonomy): Eukaryota > Viridiplantae > Streptophyta > Magnoliopsida > Asterales > Asteraceae > Mikania > Mikania micrantha. The sequence goes on from CM018691.1 coordinate 96,998,616, forward strand.
AAACATGATGGGCTTATATTAACCCACTGGGCCACCCTTGGGCCCATTATTAGACTTTGATCGTCCCATGATTCTTTGATTAACTCGTTGTATAATCCATCCTAGATAGTTCAGATAACTATCCAATGTAATTATATGCCCATGAAATGTCTAAGTGTTGGATGTTGGTTATGAAGTCAACATCCTTATTCTTAGTCATTGTGTTGATCCATAGTGTATTCCTTACTATAATATTAATCGTTTAGCTCAATGACCTTCGATTGTGTTAGTCTAAAAGGATAACTACAACATTCATGTTGTAGTTTAACCCTTGCTTATCTAAATATTTGCATTCTAAATCCATAACATAAGGGATTTACAACTTGTTTTCCTTATTTGAAAAACGTAATTCATGATGTCCTTTAAATAAGCTCTTGTGTCTTTAACCAACCCGCATCCAAGGTTGAGTCCCATTGCTACTAAGAAAGCCCTTAGTTTATTTCTTCAGGATTAAACCCTAACCACCCTTACCTTGGTAACCTTTATACTTGACTTTTGGATTTCCCAAAATGAACGACATGAGATGAAACCCTAGCCTCCTCCCATGCACACACACACACACCATGCACACACACTTAACGGTTTTCCCCATACATGTATCTATCCAACTGGTGCGATTGCATTAACCACTTAGCCGAATTGGTGTGGGCCAATCAAATGGACAACTTGGTCAACAGTTTGGTCGTATGGGTCTTTGCCGAAGGTGATTTGTCGAATGAGCGACCGAATGGAGCTCCCTAGCCGAATGAGAAGCGGTCGAATAGGACCTGCCCTGATCGAATGAAGCATGGTTGGTCGAATGGCTATAAGCGAATGGGCATATGAAAGGGTCGAATGAAGCAGCACTTATGGCCGATCGAATGAGTACTGCCGAAAAGGTGGTGGTCGAATGAGCTTGGCCAAAAGGGCTTAGGCGACCGAATGAAACCCCTGGGCCGACCGAACCAGAAATCAGGTCGTACGAAGGGCCGATCGAATGGATCCATTTGCCGAAAGAAGAATGCCTTGAGCCATTCGACCGAAGACCAGGAGCCATTCGCCGAATGAAGGTGCCCAGAGTCATTCGACCATCTGGTGTCTGCCATTCGGCCGAGCGGTTCCTAGGTGTGCAGCCCTCATCGAATCGAGTTTTAAGCACATCCATGGCTACTCACATGTTCCTACATTGTTCTAAGGTGTTGATGTGTGATTTCCCTAAAGTTTGTGTGGGTTTTGATCCGGTTTCGTGGTGGGTTCGAAATAGGGTTTTGAAACCCTTAAAACCGAATAAAGATCTTGAATTTACCTCAAATCGGTTGGTTGAAAGCTTAGATCTGTTGTACTTCTACGATCTACGAGTTATGGTGGTCGTTTTGACACCAAAAACACAAGATTTCATGGAGAAATGAGGAAGAAATCTTAGAGAGAGTGGGAAATTCTTGAGAGAGAGAGTTCAGGGTTTTTGTTTTTAGAGAGAGAGAGTGAAGAGGGTGAATGAGGAAGAAGACTCATTCCGAGTATTTATACCCCGGGTGGGTTCGGGTTCGTTTCGGTTGCTCGGTTTCGCGAAAGATGTCGGTTTTGTTTCGTTCTCGTAACGAAACGTCTCGATTTTAAAATAAGGTTAATAAAATTATTTTAGGTTGTGATTTCTAGTAAATTAACTAAATATCTTCTATTTATTTTAAATTTTTGAAAATATTTAAGTTACTGTTTAATAATCGAATAGTACAGTCGTCGCGCGTATTCGTTCGAATCGTCACCTGTACGAACACTGCGATAACTATACTTTTCAATATGGTTTTCTAATTATCGAATATCATTCAGAATGTTAAACTTTCAGATGTATTCGTACAGATCGTCACCTATACGAATAATACGTCGATTTAACACTCACATAACGACATCCGTTTTGTTTTGTTCTGTAAAGCCTCACATACGTTTATACATAATAAAATCCTAACAAATAATCACATGATGGTTTTGTATTGTCAGATAATTATCTGACTGATGAACCATGATTCTGAGTTTTGTTTCTGAAATGATTCTGAAACTGTGCTATGATAACGTAGAATGCTTATGATATATGAACAACAACTGGTATGCGTACCTAATTTACTGTTCATTTTACTGTACCGATCATTGTTCCGGTGACGTTTCCGGCACTGATGTTACACATAAGATGAGTGATTTAACTTGAACATAAATAAATCATGATTAGGGAACTTGAAATTGGTGTTTGGTTTTACATTGGACCATTATTCCAACAATCGCGGTTAATACATAAGGATTTAAGATTGTTAAATCTTTGCATATTAAAAACCGAGCCCCTGATCTATGATTCCATTTTGTTAGCTTTTTCGAGGACGAAAAAGATTTAAGTGTGGGTATTTTTGATGTGTTAGTTCAACACATCTGTTTTTGTACATATTCGAGTCCATTTTCGTTAGTTTTGTATATATTTCGAGTCGTTTTCAGTTCCTTTTTACATTTTTAGTGTTTTTGTGCAGGAATGTGTCCCAAGGGAGCGGAAACGAGGGAAAACGGGCATCGGAATCAAGTGCGGTTGATAAAGCGAAGAAAATGAAGAATTTAACCCTAGGCGGTACGCCTAGCGTGGCCACTTGGTGCCAGGCGTTGCGCCTGCATCATCAGCCGCCAGAATCCGTGACATCCGCGTGCATCGCCTAGCCTCGTGCACGCCCGCTCGGCGATGCGCCCCAGATGAATTTGAAGCCTAAAACCCTAATTTCAAGTCCTCTATAAATGGATCGCATTCCAGCCGTTTTGGGGGTCTTCTTCTGCGATTTTGGAACCCTAATCGAGCCTAGGAGCTGCTGGAGCTTAACCATGGAGTATTTGGCTTGATTAGGCCTTGTTGAAGTGAAGAAGGAAGCTTGCTTGAGTATTTTCTTTATCTTTTCATGTTCTTAGTTTAAAGCAGTAGTTTTTCATGTATTTAAACATTATTCAGACCTGTTTTGTTACTGTTGAGATGATTGTTGGCTAGATCTAGGGTTATATCTAGGTTTGGGATGATAAAGTTTGAACTTTGTTGATTTTGGACTTGATTTATGCTTATGGATGGTATATGCTTTGTAATCAGCTGTAAAGTTTGAATCTTTGATGATATTTCATGTGTTGAATGATAATACTTGATGAATGTTTGATCCACATGTGTTTAGGAAGGTCTTTCCACACATAGATGCATGTTAGGCCTACTACTTTGTGTTTTAGGTTAGTTTATGGGTTGTTGATCACATTCCATAGGATTAGACTTCAATAAGTGTTAATTGTTTACATGTGTGACCTAACCTAGAAATCCGGGAGGTGATAGCTAAGATGGTTGGTATCTTTCACTTAGGATATTTGAGTTAAACGACCTGGGAGGGCGTTATCTTAGATCTACTTAGTGTTAGTGTCAATCCATGTCAAAGCTGTCGACTTTATAGCTCTCTAGTGTCTTAGGATACAAACGGGTGGAGAAATCCGGAAGGTGATTCACCCGTTAGAGTGCAATTGCATATCGGGAAATTCGGAAGGTTACCCGATAGACTAGTGCATATATTACAGCCTTAGGATTCCCATTGGAGTTGCCTGGTATCTGATATGGGTCCCATTAGGTATTCCTTAGTCTATTCCTTAAGATCCTAGCCTTCATCCTTTATAAGTCAGTCCAGATCAGCATATGTCATACTTTTGACTCCCAGCCTAGATATACCAGTTTTACCTCACTACAGTTAGATTCCAGATTTATTGCCAGTTTTAGTTTGTTGTTTTAGTGTAGTTGTTAGTTTAGTGTTCTTAGTCAGTTTCAAACTGATCAGGTTATCAGTTTACACCAACCCCCCCTCTTTTACCTTAGTTAGTTCACAGTCTAGGTTTAGTTTGTTATACTAGTGTCCATTGATTCGATATTCGGACTTCCACCATCTATTCTGCCACCGACTGGTACACTTGCCTTAGGAGCGGTCTAGTTTAGGATTTCCGATTATTACTAGGTGTTTAGGTTAAGTATAGGTCTAGGATTAGATTTTGTGTCTTTAACTTGAGCAAATCACAAAAGCTCAACCCTTGGCTGCACCACCTCCAGCCTTTTTCAATTGCGGGCACTCCCTCCGCATATGCCCTGGTTTACCACATTCGTAACACCCCTTATGAGTGCTCTGGTTGTTGTTGTTCAAGTTGTGGTTGGGGTTGTTGTTTCTAGAAAATTTGGATCTACAGTCTTTGGCCATGTCTTCCGCATTTCAGACAGCGGTACCTCTCACATTGTCCGAAGTGATGGTATGAGCATCGGTTACACAAAGGGTATTTTCCCTGATACACACCCTTCCCCTTGTCATCAGGTTGGGTGGCAGTAAAGGCTCTTGCCGGTGCAGATCTTTGTTGTTGTTGGTGAGACGGGTGAGACTGGCGGTGATTGGGCTCCCACTTTCGCTTATGGCTCTCCTGAGGCTTCAGATGTTCGCCTCGTTTGGGTAGCTTGCCCTGAGCCACCGCTTGGTCTGTTAGTTTGTGAGCCAGTCTGATCAATGGTTGGATGGTGGTGAGATCAGATGCAGTCACCATGCTTTGAATCTGTTCGGGCAGTCCGCTCATGAACTGCTCGATCTTATTGTATTCCGACGTCACCATTGCCGAGCATGACTTACATAGTTCATGAAATCGAGTGTAGTACTGTGACACCCCGTAAAATCCAGGTCAGCTTCTATTATATTAAATGTTTATTTAATTGATTATTTGTGCACGTGGCACTAGAATTAGTTTAATTTAGTGTGACACGTGGCATGACAGTTAGAACACCGGTACGCAACAAGATAACTCGAGGAATTATCGAGAAACCGCACACACGTGTCAAAACACACGAACGTTGGTGAACGTTTAGCACATCGTGTAACCATACACTCGAAACCCTACGAAACACTCAAACATTGAACTTGAAAGTTCAAACAAGGCCAAACGATAGTTCGTAAACGTGAAAACAACGACGAACGGATCAAACCCATGAAACTAGGCCTATTGGGCTCTTCAGGGGCCCATCGCGGTACGCGATGGCCCACAAGGAATCTCCATAGCGGTACGCGAAGGATCTCGGGAGAATTTGAATCCCAAAATCCATCACGGTACGCGGAAGGAATCTGGGAGCCTCTTCGCGGTACGCGATGGGTGTCAGACGGCAAATCTTTATAAAACCAAGATTGTAATCATTCAAAGCCACCCTACCACCTCATTCTCGATTCCCAGGCACCTAAACTTCGTCTTCTTCATCTGAAAACCTTCTAGTAGCCATTGAAGACCATTTGAGAGCTCAAGAACTTGAAGATTGAAGCCTAACATCCAACTAGGAGCTTGGAAGTCACCACTACGACCTTGTGGCTACACGTTCTTTCTGACCAAAAGCGTGAGAGGACGAGTACTCATCATCTCAAGGAACTTCAAAGCATTTGAGGTAGTTTCTATGGCTAATGTGCACTCTCAACACACACAAACACACTCACAAGCTTCAAAACCCACATTCAAGCTCTAAATCCTTGCATGCACGAACTTTCAACCATTTGAATCTGGGTTTGTTAATTCTAATGTGTTTCTTGTTGATCTAATGTAACAACCGGTTTTCAATAATGAAACGTATTTGAAATAATCGTCAATTGAACGATTGTGATTGTTGAAATTTGAAAATATGTGCGAATTACTTCATCAATGGCAAGAGCACATGTGATCGTTCTAGAAATCCATGTTGATTTGATGATTGTAATTATTATAGGTTGATATTATGTGAGAAATCATGAACGTGGGAGAAAACCGTGCGCGAAACGGACTTACGGATTGGACGGAATCGCGAAAAGAAGAAAATTACAAAGAGACTCTTCGCGGTACGCGAAGATGTTTCTAAGGCTCCTTCGCGGTACGCGAAGCACCCAAAATATCTGAAATCCCGAATTGCTTCGCGGTACGCGAAGAGCTCTTGAGCCCTCCTTCGCGGTACGCGACGGGTATGGCGGTTTGACAGATTCTTTATCTTATCAGAATTCAATTAAGAAAATTTATTTTTTTCAAATCTCGATCATAATTCGACCAGGGGACGAATAGAGCAACTTTTTGTTGCTAGATCAATGTTTTGAAGCCATCCAGATGTTCGGATCGAACTAGGGTTTGATTATATCACTCCTGATCGTCGTTTTCATCCGAGAACTTCGTTCAAAGAGGTAACGATTCGATCTCTCCTACTAGTTTGATATTTTGTGGATTAAATTTAGTTTTAAATATATTACTATGATTATGGGTATTGATTATTGCCTAGTTGATAACTAGGGATTGTTAGAAACGAAGAAGTTGATATTTGGTTGGTGAAATCTTCGTTTTAAAGCCGGGATAATGTCCGGTTGTTATGAAACCCATATCATGGTGGGATAACTAGTAGGATGGGTAAATTGTTGTTTTGAAATATATATGGATTATGATCCATGGGTTAAACGATGATTTTGATGAATTGATGTTAAAAATTATTAACAGTTATGATCATAAATGAATTTTGATTAAAAGAAGTGATTGAGATCATAACTAATATAATGAACATCAATTATTTGATGAAATGCCTAAGGAAGGCATGGGATATGATTAATTAACTAATACTTACTAAATATAGTAAGATAGAGTCAATTATGTGATAAGTTGACCTTGAGAAAGTCAAACCAGTCAAGTGAGTTGAACTTGATTGTATGTGTTATATGTATTGAATATAGTTGTATATGTGTGAATATGCAACTAGGTGTTGGTGGTGAACGTCAAGTGACAATTCACAGAGGTGGAAAAGAGGTTGTAGCAAGTGAACAACCGTTTGAACCAGGTAAGTTACCCAACTTACTGTAACATTACATATAAGAAGTAGAATGAGTCTACTTGTGTGCCTGATATGTGATTGAAACTAATGGATGAGAAATCCTTTAGTTTGTGTTGTGGTGTTTCAATGAGAAACGTGTATGCAATATATTTGCATTGGAATAACCGGATGAACCGGTGATTAATCAATATGATTTTGGTGTTTATATAAATGATTGTGGTTATTATTGTTGCATGATTCACATGGTGTGTGAACATGTGGTGATCTACGAATGCGTAGATGTTGAATTGGTAATGTGCATGTTTGGATTCACAAGGTGTGTGAACATAAAACTTGCAATTCCAATGTAATTGATTCACAAGGTGTGTGAACAAATGGTGGATTGGTAATGTGCATGTTTTGGATTCACAAGGCGTGTGAACATAAAAACTTGCAATTCCAATGTAATTGATTCACAAGGTGTGTGAACAAACGGTGGATTGGTAATGTGCATGTTTTGGATTCACAAGGTGTGTGAACATAAAAACTTGCAATTCCAATGTAATTGATTCACAAGGTGTGTGAACAAATGGTGGATTGGTAATGTGCATGTTTTGGATTCACAAGGTGTGTGAACATAAAAACTTGCAATTCCAATGTAATTGATTTACAAGGTGTGTGAACAAATGGTGGATTGGTAATGTGCATGTTTTGGATTCACAAGGTGTGTGAACATAAAAAAAAACTTGCAATTCCAATGTAATTGATTCACAAGGTGTGTGAACATGCCGTTATCATGATTGTGTTTATGGTTGCTGCATGATTCACAATGTGTGTGAACATGCCGTGGTCATGATGGTGGTTATTATGGCTACATGAGTCACACGGTGTGTGAACGTGTGGTGATCTACGAATGTGTAGATGTTGGATTGGTAAAGCGCATGTTTTGGATTTCACAAGGTGTGTGAACATAAAACCTGCAATTCCCATGTAATTGATTCACAAGGCGTGTGAACAAATGGTGAATTGGAAATATGCACATGTATGTATGGTGTTAAATTATAATAATTGTACATGAATGGGTGATTCATGGGGTTTTGGGTGGAAACGACCCACTAGTGGATCGTTTTGTAGGGGATTGAATATTGTTACCAAATTATATTTGGGACATCGGTAGTGTATCTGTAATGTGTTACGGGATACACTAGCTAGAGGTGCTAGGAGTTGTCTTAGATGGAAGGACCGGTGGGTGAACATCTTAAGACTTAATATGTGTATGATACCACCAATGTGTGGATAACCGGTTACACCGGAAATTGAATTGTTGAAACCACAGGTGTGTGGGAAATTGGTTGAGCCAATGATATATATATATATATATATATATATATATATATATATATATATATATATATGTGTGTGTGTGTGTGTGTGGTGATTATTATGTTTTAAATTAGCCAGAGGTGCTGGTGATAAAGTTGTATTGGATAATATATTATTATCTAGATATGATAAACATCCATATGATATGTATGTGGATGTGTTAAATGAGTTGTGGAAACTCGGGTAGGGGTTACTTACTTAGTTCGTATGAACTAATGGTGACTTATATGTGATGTTATAGGTCAAAGATAGATATGCATCGGGCGATCTGATCGGGCATGTTATGAAGCAGAACCAAACGTTATGTAAAATTCTCTGATGGTATTAAACTTAAACACACTAGTTTTATTAACCATAAATGTAAATGATTTGAAATTGAGTGTGTTTAACTTATGAAATGTTATTTTTACGCTTCCGAACAAAATTTTTGAGAAAGTTTAATCTGGGACCTAAAATGGGACACGTGTAATCGTGTGGAAAGTTTGGGTGTTACATCTAAGGTGATATAATGATGATTAGTGACGATCCATGATGATGTGTGTCATTAAAATAAATGATTTGGTCATAACTTGATGAAATAGTCACATGCATGTACAATCTAGTGTATTTTAGATGATCTTGGATGATGTTATATGATTTTAGATGTTAGTAGTGATGATCTACATGTTTGAATACTATTAAAAGGGTTAAAAATGTGATTTAGATGAACCTTCCCATTAATAGTAACTTTTTTATTTATAAAATGATGTTATGGTTGATATTAGTGATATGCATGTATGTGGTACGTAGAATGTGATCTTGATGATTGAATATGGTCATTTTTAGCAAGTTACTATATATAGTAACTTTTATGGACCAAATATTGTTAAATGGTGAATTTGACTATTTGAGCATGTCTAGATGATGTCACATATCTTATTATGATGATTTGTAATATAAAAATTGATTAGAAGTGTTTAGGATAATCATTTGTATGTAAATTAACAAAGTTACTATTTATAGTAACTTTATTCTTAGAAATATCGGCTTATAAATATTTTGTATATTTTGAACATGCTAAATGGTTTAACATGATGTAATATCATGATTGAATGCTAAGTTAGATGGTTTCCGATATCACACATGTTAGAAATGGAGACTTTCCATTTTAGAAAACTTTTGTGTGCCAACATGACATAAGTGACTTATGTGATTTCGTATAATAATGTGCTATATGTTAACATGAACACGTAGGACTAACAAGCATGATAGAACTCTAAAATCAATATGCTTTGTGAAACTTGAAATAAATGGAAACTTACTATATATAGTAAGTTGTTCATAGACACAATTTGCGCGTTTTGCACATGACGAGCACTTACACGAATGTACACGATTCACAACCGACACACGATTCACCAACGGGTCGTTGACTTGACACAGTCAACTTTGGTCAAACACGGTCAAACACGATCAATGTGGACCAACACGAGCGAACACGGTCATTGTGGACCGACACGGACAAACATGAACAACCAAGGGTTGTTGAGCACAAACACGAGCACTAACACGAACACGAGCACGGTCGTTTACACAAACTCACGTATGGTATACGATATAGGTAGCCGGTGACTGCCTACCCGACGACACAGGAGCTTACGCTTACTTTCGTTCACTTCATTCAGGTGAGTTTACGGCCCCTCTTTACTCTTTTCAAACGTTTTAAATAGGGGGAGAATACTAGTTGCATCGAGTCAAACAATTATAATATTACAAACATTTTACTATGTATGCTGGTTTATTAGAAAAACATTAAGTGTTGAACTCGTAACAAGTCCTCACAAAGTCTTACTGATAATGTACGAACAACGTGGTATGTTTGAATGGATCCGTCTGGGTGTGACTAACCCCACTGGGCACAATTTTGACCGGAGGTCATAAGCCGTGAAACTTTGACCTAACTTGTTGTGTATACGAGACACAGCGGAGGCAAGGACAAACAAGTCTAGTTCGGTAGTGACGCACTGACACTTGGAGCCTAGGGCTCGGTACTAACATTATGATAAACAGCATGACACATGTTTTACTTACTATATGTATGTATCAAAACATGTGAACTCACCAACCATTGTGTTGACACTTTTTCTAAACTTGTATTATTAGGTAACTGACATGATGATGGATATTCAGGAATGAACACTTAAGGAAATGAGCATTGATCTTCATGCATTTCTGTTTTACCTTTAGAAAACAATTTTATTTGAATTATGTATTTTAAACAATGTAGAGTCTGACAATTATTTTCCGCTGCGTGTGTTAAACTTATTATCATTCGGCTGCAATACTATTTACTTTCTGCTGCAATTTAACACTTGTAATTTCCACTGCAAACTTTTCTAGTCAAACTTTTATATCAGCAATGTATTTTGAAAACACATATAGAGTTGTTCTATATGACCTTGAGCTGTGATTCTGGCCACGTCACACCCACGTGGACTGGCACCACGAGTGGGAATTTGGGGGTGTGACAGACTTGTATCAGAGCCTTGGTTATAGAGAACTAGGTTTGCATATAGTAAACTTAGACTATAGCCATCGCTCAACATTAGACACTACACTTAGAAATTGCACACTGATGTTGTTATTATTTGTAACACCCCAACCGATGGCGGAAACGTCGGGATGCCACGAGGGTGGTGTAGATTGTTCAAAAGCTCGTGGGCATCTAAATTAAATCATCACATATCATTCAATCAACCAAATTAAATACACAAAAATCATGTCTATCATGAATTAGTTACATCAATTACAAAAGAGAATTAGCTATCTAACTAAATTCTAATCGCCAGAATTTCAGTTAATTAGCTAAGTCCAAGATCCTATATGATGATGTCCAAAAGTGTGTGTTCATCTTCCTCAACCTACTTAGCTTCATTACCTGAAACATGTAGAAAATCAAGTGTCAACTACGAAGTAGTTGGTGAGTAATCATAAGTTTTTATGTTTAAAAATGTTTTATGAAATGAGTATAAAAGTTTATAGTTTTTCTGAGAAAATCCACATGAGTACCTGTGAGATAGTCCATTCCATAACCCAAACACACAAAACACAAACACATTATCACATATCTCATATAATCATAGACAGTCATAGATAATCATAGATAATCATAGATAATCAACCACATAACTATTCAACACATCTCAAACATCAATATTCTCAAAGAGTATATGTGACAATACATGGAATTTACGTAATTAACATAAGTTAAAGACATGATCCATGGAGTGGAAGCAACCCACGTGACAATACATGAAATCAATGTAATTGACCGAAGTCAAGGACCATCATTCATGGAGTTGTGATAATCCAAGTGGCAATACATGTAATCATTGTCAATGACCGGAGTCAATGACAATGTCACACGGATATATAATAATCAGTGATAATCCATAATAATGATAATCCCATAATATAAATATCATATTGATAAACAGGTATCATCCATGTGTTATCAAAATAATATTTAAATATTGGTATACATGTTTCACCTCCGAGTTTAAAACAAAACAATTTAAAAGGAGGTTATGAGAACTCACCTGAGTCCTTAGATTCAGTTTTCTTGTAAAATGCGCGCTCGCGCATGTAATCTCGAAAACAATTCAACAACATGTATTCATTGCGTGTTTCGTAGTCATAAGTACATGTGTTTAACTTTTATGTTCATACTTACATTATTAACTTAGTTTATTTTCTCTAAGTTATATACTCCGCGAAAGATTTTATAATTAATCATTTTTAGCATGCAGTTTACTTGTCGGTTTAGATCATTTAATAATGATAACCCGTTGTGTATCCCATGTGTGTTCCCTTTATTACTTGTATATATATTCCAAGGTGATGTCTTTAATCGTATATATAAATTAACACCTACATGCATGATCAATTAAAATCCACCACCATTTTACATGATCAAAACCCCTCTTTAAGTTCAATGCAATCATATTAAATTCATTCACACAAAGTTCACTTTTCATATAAAACTCTATAACTTAACTTAGGTATTTAGATTAAAAAGGTGGTGGCCATCATTGTTCATGCATGCATAATTATCAATGTATTTCTCATAGTATCTAGCTCCTCCCAAACTCTAGTTCCATACTTAAGTTTTATCAGTCCTAGGGCATCGAACCTTTTTGGTATAAACCATAGGTTCGGCTAACTTGTGTAGGTTTCCTGCACTCAAGTTACATGGCCAAGGTTCCCTTGATACAATTCCAACTGCACAAGGTTCGGTCACAGTTGAAGGTTCGCAGCCATGTTAGCTTCAATCAAAAGGTTCGTTCAGCATGGACATCCAGGTTCGCAAGTTTCCTAAGGTTCGGGACCCAGAAGGTTCGCATGCTAGGGTCTGATGGCAAGGTTCGGCTCATCCCAAACACATGAGGTTCGTGGCTCAAGCTGTCCCATGGGTTCGGCTTCATCAGTTGACAACATAAGGTTCGGCAGGTACCTCTCAGGTTCGCCCCTAACCGGGTTCGGCCAACCCATGCAGGGTTCGTGAAGCTTCAGGTTAGTTCGAACAAGGAGAGGTTCGCCTAAGGGAAAGAAGGTTCGGTTGATACATGGGTTCGTGGCTAGCATGGTCGCTCCTAAGGGGTTTGGATGAACAAGGCTCGCAGCCTAGCATGCATGAAGGTTCGTCCCCTAAGTAGGGTTCGTGGCTAGAGAACTTCGCCCAGCCCTTGGGTTCGGCTCTAAGGAGGTACGCAGCTCCACGAGGCCTTCACCCTCAGGTTCGGCTGGCTACCACGGTTTGCTGATGAGGCTCCCTTTTAGCACCAGGTTCGCCACTCAGCAGCTAGGTTCGTGGCCCCTATGGGGTTCAGCCATCAGCCTTCTCCCCTCACGAACCTTGCAGCATGTAGGTCTCCATCTTCACTATTTTCGATTTCTACTTGTTGCCAATTGTTACATCTATTAATCCTTGTCTTTACATGCTTAGTGTAATCTTATAGCTTGGTAAAAATCGGTTTCTAAGCATAAAATGGAACCGGTTCGTTTATAGAAGAAAACCAAAAAGTAAATGATAGATCTTACCTTCAAATCTTGTTCAATGCTCGAAATCTTTGCAGATCCTTGTTCCCCTCAATCACCCCAACGATTTGGCACCAAGAACTTGTGATTTCATTGAGAATCGGAAGAGGAAAGTTAGAGAGAAGTTGAGAGAAAAAGAGGTGACGAAAATTAAGGTTTAGAGAGAGAGTTGGTGTAAAATGAAGAAGAAGGAAGGAAGTGTTCTTCCTTATACCACGTCTTGATCCCCCCCGTGCTCGGTCTCGTTTATATCATGTAAAAGCTCATAAAATATTCGGTTTAGCACTTAAATCGTATTTTAAACATAAAACATCCAAATATTTATGTTTTGTTTGTATAAAAAAATGATTTTTATTTAGTTATGATTGTTTCATAAATAATTTCGTTAAATTATTTATTTAAATAAACAATTTATCTATATTTGTTTTAAGTTGTGATTCCTAATAAGCATTTTTAATTTTCATTTATTAATTTAATATCGTTAGATATTATTTAGTTATCTCGTCGAGATGCGCTACTTACGTACGTATTCGTAAAGATCGTCACCTTTACGAATCCAACGCTCGTATTGTATTTCGATTCGATTTACAATTTATGGAATATCGTTTCAGATCATTATTCTTAATAATTATATTCGAGTGAATCCTCACCCGTGCGAATACATTATTAAGTTAATATTTCTGAAATAATATTCGTGTTTAATTTATAATCGTAACCTCACCATTGCGTATTCAATTCTAATATCCTTTTCATTATTTTATTAACTTTAATATTATCAATCTCAATCCAAAACCCACTAAACCATATCACTCACACATCCATAATAGACCGAAATATGCATATGTATAGGGCATATGTAGGGTCAGTCGCAACCACCCCAGCCACCGTCCCACCGCTATTTCGATAAACCATGACCATCATTGACTATTTTAGCAACCAAACAACAATCAACTCCTAATTCCTTCCATTCCGAATCAATAATCATTTCCGTGAATTCAACTGCCATAAACTCTTTGGTTCTGTTTAGTTGGGTTATAACTAAACTTCCCATGAGGTGTCACACCCCCAAATTCTCACTCGTGGTGTCAGTCCACGTGGGCGTGACGTGTCCAGAATCACAGCTCAAGGTCATATAGAACAACTCTATATGCGTTTACAAATCCAACGTTTGACACATACACTTAATAAAACAGTTTGCAGCGGAAAAGTGATTCATATCATATTGCAGCGGAAATGTTTTCAAAACGACAGAATGCATGTAAGTCCCTAATGCTCGTCCCTTAATTTGTGCATTCCTGTCCTCCTGTTAGCCGCGCTAGTTACCTGAGAATACAAGTTAGAAAAAGTGTCAATACAATGGTTGGTGAGTTCACAGGTTTTGATATACATATAGTAAGAAAGTGTGTCATGTTGTTTATCAAATGTTAGTACCGAGCCCTAGGCCCAAAGTGTCAGTGCGTCACTACCGAACTAGACTTGTTTGTCCTTGCCTCCGCTATGTCTCGTATACATAGCAAGTTAGGTCAGATTTTGCACGGGTTATGACATCCAGTCAACATAGTGCCCCGTGGGGTTAGTCATTCCCTAATGGATCCATCCAAATCTACCACGTTGTTCGTACATTAACAGTAAGACTTTGTGAGGGCTTGTTACGAGTTCAACACTTAATGTTTGTCCAATAAACCAGCATACACCAAATATGTTTGTACAGTAATAAATGTTTGACTCGATGTAACTAGTATTCTCCCCCTATTTAAAAGCGTTTGAAAAAGAGTAAAGAGGGGCCGTAAACTCACCTTAGTGATGAAAGTAGCAAGTAAGCGTAAGCTCCTCAAGTAGTGCGTCGGTCACCGGCAACCTATATCGTATACCGTACGTGAGTTCGTGTAAGTGACCGTGCTAGTGTTCGTGTTAGTGCCCGTGTTTGTGTCCAACAACCCTTGGTTGTTCATGTTTGCCCGTGTCGGTCCACAATGACCGTGTTTGCTCGTATTGGTCCACATTGACCGTGTTTGACTGTATTGATCCACATTGATCGTGTTTGACCGTGTTTGACTAGAGTTGACCAAAGTTGATCGTGTCAAGTCAACGACCCGTTGGTGAACCGTGTGACGGTTGTGAATCGTGTAGCAAATGTGTAAGTGCTCGTCGGGTGCAAAACGCGCAAGTCGCGTCTTCAAGTCATGATACATTTTGTCAGAGCCCGGATGTATGGAATACCGGCTCTTGTGTGCTTCGTCCATCACTACTTCTCTCAATCCCCCGTAGCGTGGAATCCAAATTCGATCCATCAGATAGTAAGCTCCGTCGTCTTTTATCTTCATTTGCTTATCCATGCCACGCATGGCTTCAAGAGTGAGATTTTCAGCTTTTAGGGCTTCTTGTTGTGCGATTCGTATCTGATTTGGCAATTCAGAATGAATCGTGATGGCAATTCGTATCTGATTTGGCAATTCATTTGCTTATCCATGCCACGCGTTTTGTTGTTTCCTTCCGGCTCAACGCATCGGCCACTACATTTGCTTTACCAGGATGGTACTTGATGGCGCAATCATAATCGCCGATGAGTTCGACCCATCTTCGTTGCCTCATATTTAGCTCCTTCTAGTCGAAGATGTGTTGTAGGCTTTTATGATCGGTAAAGATAGTGCATTTTGTGCCATACAAGTAGTGTCGCCAGATCTTCAAGGCAAATACTACGGCTCCCAACTCAAGGTCATGAGTCGTGTAGTTTTTCTCATGCACCTTCAGTTGTCGTGAAGCGTATGCTATCACCTTCTCGCGTTGCATCAACACGCAACCAAGTCCTTGTTTCGAGGCGTCGCAATACACCATGAAATCATCGCATCCTTCCGGTAAGGATAGGATAGGTGCAGTACATAGTTTCTGCTTCAACAAATTGAAAGCAGTTTCCTGTTTGTCTCCCCAGTCAAACTTCTTGTCTTTATGGGTCAGGGATGTCAGTGATTGAGCACTCTTTGAAAATCCTTCAATGAATCTCCGGTAGTACCCGGCCAGACCTAGGAATTGTCGCACCTCAGTCGGAGTTTTGGGTGCTTTCCAGTTCTTGATGGCTTCAATCTTGGCTGGGTCTACGTGTATCCCTTGCTCATTAACCACGTGTCCAAGAAATTGGACTTCGCGAATCCAAAAGTCGCACTTTGAAAACTTCGCGTACAGTTGTTCTTCCTTCAATAATTCCAAGACTAGCCTTAGATGTTTAGCATGTTCCTCCTGATTCTTTGAGTAGATCAGGATGTCGTCAATGAATACTATCACGAATTTGTCACGTAAGGTTTGCACACTCTATTCATGAGATCCATGAATACAGCTGGTGCGTTGGTCAGTCCAAAGGGCATAACCAAGAATTCGTAGTGTCCGTATCGGGTTCTGAAGGCAGTCTTAGGAATATCGTTTTCCTCTATCCTCAATTGATGGTAACCTGATCTTAAATCGATCTTTGAATAGTAGCTTGACCCTTGCAACTGGTCAAACAGATCGTCTATTCGTGGCAACGGGTATCGATTCTTGATCGTCACCTTGTTCAGCTCTCTGTAGTCGATACACATTCGGAATGATCCGTCTTTCTTCTTTACGAACAAGACCGGCGCTCCCCAAGGTGAGAAGCTCGGTCTAATAAATCCTTTGTCTAATAGTTCCTGCAACTGGTTAGACAGTTCTTCCATCTCAGTCGGTGCTAGTCGGTATGGAGCTTTAGCAATTGGTGCTGCTCCTAGTGTGAGGTCTATCTGGAATTCGACTTGTCGTTTCGGAGGCAGTCCAGGTAGATCCTCAGGAAACACTTCGGGAAAATCACGGACTACTGCAATGTCCTCAATCTTCCTTTCTTTCTTCGATTGTTCCGTGATGAGGGCTAGTATTGCAGTGTATCCCTTTTGGAGGTACTTGTTTGCCTTCATGCAGGACAAAATGTTCAGAGGTACTCCCCGTCGTTCTCCCTGAATCGAGATCCGTTCCCCGTTCTGCAACATCAACCGTACGATCTTTTCGTTGCATATGATCTCTGCTTGGTTAGCGGATAACCAGTCCATCCCAACGACTACGTCGAAGCTCCCGAGAATTACAGCATTAAGTCGATTTCGAGCTCGTGATCCGCCAACACCATGACGCATCCTCGAAAGATGTGCTGTGTTTCAATCAGCTTGCCGTCGGCTAATTCTACAGTATATTTATAGTCTAGTGGTGTCGGGGTAATGTCTAGCAATTTACTAAACTCACTAGATATAAAGCTCCTATCGGCACCGGTATCAAATAATTTGCTAGCGTAGACATTATTTAAAAGAAACGTACCGGTCACGATGTTCGGGTCATCCTTGGCTTCCCCCGAGCCAATCACAAAAGCTCGACCCTTGGCCGCTCCTCCTCCAGCCTTCTTCAGCTGAGGGCAATCCCTCCTCATGTGGCCCGGCTTGCCACATTCATAACACCCTCTGGGAGTGTTTTGATTGTTGTTGTTGTGGTTCTGGTTGTGGTTGGGGTTGTTGTTGTTGACAGGAAACTTTGATCTGCAATCTTTGGCCATGTGGCCATGTCGGCCGCACTTCAGGCAACGGTATCGCTCGCATTTCCCGAAGTGGTGATAAGAGCATCGGTTACACAGTGGGTATTTTCCCTGATACACACCCTTCCCCTTGTCATCGGGTTGGGTGGCAGTGAAAGCTCTGGCAGGTGCAGATCGTTGTTGTTGTTGAGGTTGATGAGATTGGTGCTGATTGGGTTCCCACTTCCTTTTCTGGCTTTCTTGAGGCTTCACATGCTCGCCTCGTTTTGGTAGCTTGCCCTGAGCTACAGCCTGATCAGTCAGTTTATGAGCCAGTCTGATCAGTGGTTGGATGGTGGTGTGGTCGGAAGCAGTTACTGTGCTTTGAATCTGTTCCGGCAGTCCACTTATGAACTGCTCGATCTTCTTATACTCTGGCGTTACCATTGCCGGGCATAGCTTGTACAGTTCGTGAAATCGAGTACAGTACTTCTCGATTTCCGATCCCACCATCTTGTGTACCCAAAATTCCTCTTCCAGTTTTCGAATTTCGTCACGAGGGCAATACTCCTCATGAAGCATCCTTGTGAAACTCTCCCAAGGAATAGAGTTGGCGGTTTCCAGTCCGAGAGTCTGGACATGGGTGTTCCACCATGTGAGGGCCGGTCCCTCCAGAGTTCCCGTAGCATATTTCACTCGGTTTTCCTCCGAGCACTCAGACATAGAGAAAACTGACTCCAGCTTCTCGATCCAGCGAAGCAGTCCCACTGCTCCCTCGGTACCTTGGAACTTATGTGGGTGGCAGCTCAGAAAAGCTTTGAACGAGCATCCCTTTGCTATGCCCCCATGAGATCCTGTGCATCGGAGTTCAATGTAATGTGTTAGTGTCTGCGTTGCTTATACTATGTTAGTCACGTTAGGCAGGAGTTAATACCATTGTTAGTGCCACTAGTCTCCCTGGCATGTCAGTTCGCCTCGTACTCCGCGAGCACTTTGTTGAACTTACGTTCGACCATCATGTCAATTCTCGCCCTTTCGGCCTTGCGTTTGAGTTTGAGAGCGCTGGATCCTCTTCCGGACATGTTGCTATATGGAAAGGTTAGAATGTTAGTTAGCATGAGTTAGAGTGTTAGCAAATGTCATGTTAGAAGTCAAGTCGGATGTCATGTCAGAAGTTGTGTTAGCAACAGTCATAATGATACAATAGATAATAACAAAGCATAATTCTCATTAATACCAGAATTGTAGTACAATAATTTCAAAAGGGAATAACATCACAAGTTCTTCGAGCACATCCCGCTCGTCTAGGCCAAAATAAAAAAATAAATACAAGATAAACTAGTCCACTAATCCGAGTCCATGGAGACATGTGAAATGTCACTAGCAGCGTCTCCGTCATCATCCTCCTCCTCAGGATCCTCATTGGGATCCTCATCAAAATCCTCCTCTTCGAGGTCATCAGCCTCGAATTGAGGACCATCATCCTGTGGTGGTTCCTCAATGAACTGTGCAACCCATGCGTTCAGCATAGCGTCGCTGGCCTGAACCATCGCTTGAGTCTCCTCAGTGGCGACTCGATTCTCCGTGATACGTCCGTCATGCTCCTGCATGATGTCCACCATCTGCCCATGCTGACTCATCAGCTGTTATACCTGGAGACGTAGGGCCTCCACCTGTTCTTCTAACCTCTCGTTATGCCTTTCCAGGCGGTCACTCTTCTCTCGAAGAACGCGAACCTCGTCCGATAGTTCCCCGTGCCTCCAGATCTCCCGTCGTGTGCAAGCCACATGTGCTGCAAAGGCCTGCTCCAACGGCACTCCGAGTGGTGGTAGTCGATGACCTGGAGTGGTATCGCCAGGGAAACGGTATGGAGGTACCCTCTCCCCGATAATCCACTCCTGTATCATTTTGGGTAGCCATCCCCAATGTCGAGCTCGTGCCGCATGTCGAGCCCGCCTATCCATCTCGGCATCTACCTGTGCCACTATGTCATAGACTCATCGTCTGCTCTCTGCCACCATGTCGTCTGTGGTCGGGAGTCTAGCTGCGTTCCCGTTAGCGTTGTTGTTGTTGGCCATCCTGTAAGTCTCAAGTTAGTAAGTAACAGTTTAACATAAGTAATAACATCATCAATGTGCAAGTTCTATGTGTAGTGTCTAAAGTTGAGCAATGGCTATAGTCTAAGTTTACTACAGGCAAACCTAGTTCTCTATAACCAAGGCTCTGATACCAGTCTGTCACACCCCCAAATTCCCACTCGTGGTGTCAGTCCACGTGGGCGTGACGTGTCCAGAATCACAGCTCAAGGTCATATAGAACAACTCTATATGCGTTTACAAATCCAACGTTTGACACATACACTTAATAAAACAGTTTGCAGCGGAAAAGTGATTCATATCATATTGCAGCGGAAATCAAATGTTTGACAATTTGCAGCGGAAAAGTATATAGTTTAACACAACATTGTTTAACAAAATGAAAGTAAAATGTTTTCAAAACGACAGAATGCATGTAAGTCCCTAATGCTCGTCCCTTAATTTGTGCATTCCTGTCCTCCTGCTAGCCGCGCTAGTTACCTGAGAATACAAGTTAGAAAAAGTGTCAACACAATGGTTGGTGAGTTCACAGGTTTTGATATACATATAGTAAGAAAGTGTGTCATGCTGTTTATCAAATGTTAGTACCGAGCCCTAGGCCCAAAGTGTCAGTGCGTCACTACCGAACTAGACTTGTTTGTCCTTGCCTCCGCTATGTCTCGTATACATAGCAAGTTAGGTCAGAGTTTGCACGGGTTATGACATCCAGTCAACATAGTGCCCCGTGGGGTTAGTCATTCCCTAATGGATCCATCCAAATCTACGACGTTGTTCGTACATTAACGGTAAGACTTTGTGAGGGCTTGTTACGAGTTCAACACTTAATGTTTGTCCAATAAACCAGCATACACCAAATATGTTTGTACAGTAATAAATGTTTGACTCGATGTAACTAGTATTCTCCCCCTATTTAAAAGCGTTTGAAAAAGAGTAAAGAGGGGCCGTAAACTCACCTTAGTGATGAAAGTAGCAAGTAAGCGTAAGCTCCTCAAGTAGTGCGTCGGTCACCGGCAACCTATATCGTATACCGTACGTGAGTTCGTGTAAGTGACCATGCTAGTGTTCGTGTTAGTGCCCGTGTTTGTGTCCAACAACCCTTGGTTGTTCATGTTTGCCCGTGTCGGTCCACAATGACCGTGTTTGCTCGTGTTGGTCCACATTGACCGTGTTTGACTGTATTGATCCACATTGACCGTGTTTGACTACAGTTGACCAAAGTTGACCGTGTCAAGTCAACGACCCGTTGGTGAACCGTGTGACGGTTGTGAATCGTGTAGCAAATGTGTAAGTGCTCGTCGTGTGCAAAACGCGCAAGTCGCGTCTATGGACAACTTACTATTTATAGTAAGTTTCCATTTTTGGAAAGTTCACAAAGCACAACAGTTTTAAAGTTATAGCATGCTCATTTGTCCTACGTGATCATGTTAACACATAGCACATCATCATACGGGTTCACATAAGTCGTTTACATCATGTTTGCACAAAAAAGTTTCCTAAAATGGAAAGTTTCCATTTATAGCATACGTGACATCGGAAACCATCTAACTTAGCATCTAATCATCATATTATAACATAATAAACCATTTAGCATGCTCAAATCACACAACATGTTTACAAATTGGTTTTGGTAAAAATAAAGTTACCATAAATAGTAACTTTGTGGTTTTTGTATAAAATGACCATCTTAACATATCTAAACCAATTTTCATATCACAAATCATCATCTTAAGTCATCTAGCATCATTTAAACATACAAACATGGTCCGAAACATCATCTAACAACATCTTGACCCGAAAAGTTACTAAATATATTAACCATGTTGAAAATGACTATAATCACATCAAAATCACATTTTAAATACACAAATCATCATATTATCGTCCTAATAGCAATTCCATCTACATGCATGTCCACTATATCATTCATAACACCATTTTGTCAATATAAAGTTTCTATTAATAGAAAGATTACTAAAAATCAACCTTTTAACCATTTTAACCAAATCCCACCATGAGTAATCTTTCTAATATCATCAATAAGCATATCAACATATCCAAGATCATTCCTACCATCATGGATCATACATGCATGGCAATATAATGTCACAAAACATCATTTTAAGTATAGATACATATGTACAACAACTTGGATCATTGCAAATCATCATAGCAACATCATAGATCATCAAGAATCATGTTAAAACTAACAAACCCATATTCAAACTTAAAGAAGTTCGTGCATGTGAGTCTAGTGAGCTTGCATGTGTGATTTATCACTTGCATGAGAGTGTAGGAGTGAAAAGAGTGTGTGTAACAATGTAGAGGATACCTCACAAGCTTTAGATCGTCAACAGGGTGTTGGAGCAGCTCTGGAGACTCCTGGACAGCAGGTTCGAGTAGCCTCGAGGTAGTGATGGTGATCTTCAAGCTACAATATCCTTCTCCTTCAAGTTCTTGATAGAAACCAAGCTTCAAAGCTTCAAGAAAGGTCCTCTAATGGCTTCCACAGGGTAGAATTAAGTGCTTCAGTGGTTTGGGAAGAGAAATAGCCGAGCTATGGCGTGTAAAAATGGTTAAGATAGGTGAAATGATGATCTTGGAAGTTTAAAAAGAAAATCTGCGAATCTAGGGGTCAGGCGTATCGCCTGGCGTGGGTGAGAGTGGCTCCGTCGTTACGCGCGGGTGCACCGGATGAGGCGCCATCATCCTCATCCGCGCGCATCGCCTGGGATGGGGGCTTCGGGTCAGGCGTACCGCCTGGCCCATATGTAAGGCCCAATATGCCTATTTTGTTGTTCTGGGCCCATTCTTGCCCGTTTTTTGACTGTAGGACATTGTTCAAGCGTCGTTTGGACTCCATTAGTCAATTACCAGCCATAATTGACTTGTGAGGTGTTTCTGTGCTTAAGTGTTGTGACGTTCACCAACGTTCATGACTTTTGACACATGTACACAGTTTATGATAATCCCTTGGATTATCATGTTGTGTATCAATGCTCGTACTGTCGTGCCACGTGTCACACTAAATTAATCTAATTCTAGTGCCACGTGTACATAAAGCATTTAAATATACATTTAAATAAATAACAAGCTGACCTGGAAAATACGAGGTGTCACATGAGGCTAGGAGGAACCATGAGCTATCGGACGAGGTCCGAGTTCTTCGTGAGAAGAACCAACGCCTTGAGGGGCGGGTTGATAGCCTGCAAGAGCAGGCAGAGACACTGCGCACTCAGATGGAGCAGTTGATGGCCCAGCACGGAGAGATAGTCGAGATCATGCAGGAGCATGATGGACGCATAGGCGCGACTGAGATTTCTACGGAAGAGAATCATGCTATGATTCAGGACAGCGACGCCATGCTCAACGCATGGGCGGAGCAGTTTATTGTCGAACCACCTCCTGAGGATGGACCGTAGTTTGAGGCTGAGGACCTCGAGGAAGGTGACTTCGACGAGGATCCCGAAGAGGATGGAGACGACGAGGCAGCCGAGAGTGATGTCTCACACTCTACTATAGATTCGGACTAGCAGATTATTTTATTTTGTATTTCCTTTTGTATTGCCTAGACGAGCGGGATGTGCTCGTATGAACTCGTAGTATTGTTATCTTTTGAAAATTATTGTACTTCAAAGCTTCTATTAATGAGAATGATGTTTTGTTTTACTTATCGCATATTCTGACTATGGTTGTTTGCTAACATAACATCTAACATGACATATGACATGACATCTGGCTAACACTCTAAACCATGACGACTAACACTCTGTTCCATCCGTATAGAATTCGACCATGTCTGGGAAGGGAACATACGTACGCCAACACAAGAAGCCAATCGGTGCGGCGACCATCAAGATGATGATTGACCGACGTGTCAACAAGGCAATTGCTGAATATGAGGCAAGTCGCCAGCATAGTGAGACCAGTGGAACAAAAAACGGTACTAGCATTCGCCTAACATGACTAACATAGTGTAGCTAACACGATTTCTAACACGCGACATTGGTTTCTGACAAACAGAATCGCACGGCAGCAACAACAAAGGATGCTTATTCAAATCCTTTCTGAACTGTCACCCGCACACTTTTAAGGGAACTGAAGGAGCTGTCGGTATGCTCCGCTGGGTTGAGAAAGCCGAATCCGTGTTCGCAATGTGCGAATGTGCTAAAGAAAACCGGGTCAAGTATGCGACCGATACACTGGAGGGTCAAGCCCTCACATGGTGGAACACCCATGTTCAAACCCTGGGGTTGGATGGTGCCAACTCTATGTCATGGGATGATTTCACCAGGCTACTACAAGAGTAATACTTTCCTCGCGACGAGATCAGGAAGCTGGAGGCGGAGTTCTAGGTGCTTAAAATGGTTGGATCAGAAGTACTGTACTCGATTTCACAAGCTGTGTAAGCTATGCCCGGCGGTCCCAACCTCGTCGAAGTCACCTTCCTCGAGGTCCTCAGGCTCAAACTTTGGTCCCACCTCGGGAGGTGGTTCCACGATAAACTGCTCCGCCCATGCATTAAGCCTGGCGTCGCTGGCCTGAATCATGGCCTGATTCTCCTCCGTAGCAACCTCAGTCGCAGCTATGTGTCCATCATGCTCCTGCATGATCTCGACAATCTGCCCATGCTGGCCCATCAACTGCACCATCTGAATCTGCAGCGTCTCTACCTGATCTTGCAGGCTATCAACCCGCCCCTCAAGGCACTGGTTCTTCTCACGAAGAACTCGAACCTCGTCCGATAGCTCATGGTTCCTCCTAGCCTCGAGTCGGGTGTAGGCAACGTGGGCTGCGAATGCCCGCTCCATCGGCACTCCTAAATGTGGTAGTTGATGGCCAGTAGATGTATCGCCTGGATATCGGGGTGGAGGTACCCTCTCCCCCTCAATCCACTCCCGAATAGTCATGGGGTATCAACCCCAAAACCTGTCATGCCTAGCCCGTCGGGCTCGGCGGTCCATCTCTTCATCGACCTGTGCTACAATGTCCAGGACTTTCTGACGGCTCTCTTCCGTCAGCTCATCTTTCACCGGGCGCTTTCCCGGGTTTCTTCGAGCATCCTCATTATTGTCGGCCATCTTGTAAGTCTCAGATCAGTAAGTAACAGTTTAACAGTAATAACAACAACATCAGTGTGCAAAGTCTAAGTGTAGTGTCTAAAGTTGAGCAATGGCTATATTTTAAGTTTACTACATGCAAACCTAGCTCTCTATAACCCAGACTCTGATACCAGTCTGTCACACCCCCAAATTCCCACTTGTGGTGTTAGTCCACGTGGGTGTGACGTGGCCAGAATCGCAGCTCATGGTCATATAGAACACCTCTTTATGCGATTTCAAAATATGTTGTTTGACATAAATACAACCATACATTTTAAATAGATAACCTGCAGAAATACAATGTTTGTGCAGCGGAAAATAACAAATTAAAATATGCAGCGGAAATATAATTGTCAAATACAACATTGTTTAAAGCAGAACAATTGTTTTCAAAAGACAGAAAGATAAATGCATGCGGGATCCTATGCTCAAATCCCCTAAGTGCATTCATGTTCCATGTGCCTATCAGTTACCTGAGAATACAAGTTTAAAAAGTGTCAACACAATGGTTGATGAGTTCACATGTTTTGATATATATACATAGTAATAGAAAACATGTGATATGTTATTTATTATAACGTTAGTACCGAGCCCAAGGCTCCAAGTTTCAGTGCGTCACTACCGAACTAGACTTGTTTGTCCTTGCCTCCGCTATGTCTCGTATACATAGCAAGTTAGGTCAGAGTTTCACGGGTTATGACCTCCAGTCAAAATTATGCCCCGTGGGGTTAGTCACACCCAAACGGATCCATTCAAACCTACCACGTTGTTCGTACATTAACGGTAAGACTTTGTGAGGACTTGTTACGAGTTCAACACTTAATGTTTGTCTAATAAACCAGCATACACGGCAAAATGTTTGTAATAGCATAATTGTTTGACTCGATGCAACTAGTATTCTCCCCCTATTTAAAATGTTTGAAAAAGAGCAAAGAGGGGCCGTAAACTCACCTTAGTGTGAATAAGAGAATATAAGCGTAAGCTCCCTCGTCGTTGCGTAGTCGGTCACCGGCTACCTATATCGTATACCATACGTGAGTTCGTGTCAGTGACCGTTTTCGTGTTTGTGCTCAACAACCCTCGGTTGTTCATGTTTATCCGTGTTGGTCCACAATGACCATGTTTGCTCGTGTTGGTCCACATTGACCATGTTTGATCGTGTTTGACCAATGTTGACCGTGTCAAGTCAACGACCCGTTGGTGAACCGTGTGTCGGTTGTGAATCATGTAACATTTGTGTTAGTGCTTGTCATGTGCAAAACACGCAAGTAGCGCCCATGGACAACTTACTATTTATAGTAAGTTTCCATTTATGGCAAGTCTCACAACACTTATAGATTTTAAAGTTCTAGCATGCTCGTTGAGTCCTACGTGATCATGTTAACACATAGCACATTATCATATGAATCAAATAAGTCACGTATGTCACGTTTGTACCCAAAAGTTTCCTCAAATGGAAAGTTTTTAAATCTAGCAAGATTGTCATCAGAAACCATCTAACTTAGCATACAATCATAATGTTAAAGTATATTAAATCACTTAGCATGTTCCAATCATACAAAACATTCATACGTTAACATTTCTAGAAATAAACTTACTATAATAGTAACTATGACTATTTATGCCCAAATGATCATCCTAAATACTTCTAATCCATTTTTATGTCACAAATCATTATAATAAGTCATTTAACAACATATAAACATACATATTTGGTCAAAATCATCGTTTATCAAAAATCGGTTTTCTAAAGTTACTATAAATAGTAACTTGGTCAAATATGACCAAAATCAAGTTCAAATCCATTTCTAAGCATCAAAACCATCCTAATATCATCATAAATACAATTCCATACACATGCATGTTCACAACATCCACCATTTCACCATTTTGTAACTAAAAAGTTACTATTATTAGAAAGTTTATCAAATACCCATATTTTAATCATTTCAACAACATTCAAACATATAGATCATCACCAATAACATCTATAATCATATAACATCATTCAAGATCATCAAAAATGCACTAGATTGTACATGCATGTAGCTATTTCATCATTTTATATACAAACCATGAGTTTTATCAACACCCAACATTATAGATCATCAAAATATGTCACTAAATCACTTTAGATCAACAAGAAACATATCAAAACCAACAAACCCAGATCAAAATCTCGTGCATGTGCACTATAGGTGCTTGCATGTGGGTTTCACCCATTGCATGTGAGTGTAGATGTTTGAAAGTGTGTTTTGAGCATAGAAATACCTTTGGATGATCTCAAATGGCTGAGATGACGAGTTCAATAGCTCTAGCAGCTTCTGGACAGCAAGAAACCTTAGCAACAACAAGGTGGTGATGATTCTTCGAGCTTTAAAGTGGTTAACAAGCTTCAATCTCCAAACTTATAGCTTCCAAGTGGTCTTCAATGGTGAAAAATGGTTGTATTAGCGGTTAAAGTTTGAAGATGGTCGAGTGGTGGCGTGTTCAGTCGAGTATTATGATTAGAAAAGATAGATTAGGCATAATTGCCTTGGTTAAATAAAGATATTGTCGACTGGGCGGCGTCGCGTACCGCTGAGAGGGTCCAAGATCCTCTCAGCGTACCGCGGCAGATTTCGGGATTCAAATTCCCCCGAGATCCTTCGCGTACCGCTATGGTGATTCTTGTGGGCCATTGCGTACCGCGATGGGTCCCTGAAGAGCCCAATAGGCCCAATTTCACTGATTTGATCCGTTAGTCGTCGTTTTCACGTCTACGAACTATCTTTTGCCTCGTTTGAACTTCCAAGTTCAATGTTTGAGCATTTTGTGAGGTTTCGAGTGTTTTGTTACACGATGTGATAAACGTTCACCAACGTTCGTGTTTTCTTAGACACGTGTGTGCATGTTGCGATAATTCACCGAATTATCGTGTTTGTGTCAGTGTTCGTACCGTCATGCCACGTGTCACACTAAATTAAACTAATTCTAGTGTCACGTGTACAAATATCATTTAAATAAACATTTAAATAAATAATAAGCTGACCTGAAAATTGCGGGGTGTCACATGTAGTTATTCGGTTAACGCAATAAACATGGGTTAACATTTGATCCTCTCCCTATCCCTATATATATATATATATATATATATATATATATATATAATATATGAAAGGGACACTTTGTTAACCCACCTTTATTGCGGTAACCCATATAACTTTGCTAAGATCCATTCAAATCTTTTTTTTTCTTTAATTATCATTATTACATATGTACAATACTTTCTTATTTTATGTGTTTATGTG
Source organism: Mikania micrantha (assembly GCA_009363875.1). NCBI lineage: Eukaryota > Viridiplantae > Streptophyta > Magnoliopsida > Asterales > Asteraceae > Mikania > Mikania micrantha. Next base: position 97,026,902 of record CM018691.1, read on the forward strand.
AATTCACATGCGTTTAGGATCTTACACGTGTAAATTTTTGTTGCATTAAATGTGTTGCTAAATTGTAACTTAAGCTTACACTTATTTTAAATCATATAAAATTGAGTTGGTTTCTTAAAGGTTATTTGAACAATTGCAAATTAAACATATTTTCATTGAAAAAAATCCTTTCTCTATTTTTAAAATATTTTTAACTTTTATATGCATTGTTATTTTTTATAAATTTACACCTTTAAACTTATGTTATTTTTTAATTCAAGTATAGTCTTGTCAATTTTTTAGTCATTTTTTAAAAAATGTTTGTAATTACACTACTATAAACGAGCTACAATATTAAATATAAATCAATATATTGGTGTAATTACATCTCGTTACATAAGAAAAGTTTACTCTCTTCTTTTTAAACTCTTTATAACTTTTATTTACATTGTTAATTTTTTTTATAAAAAAAATACATTTTTAAACTAATCATATTTTTATACTCAACTCAAGAATAATATCGTCAAATTTTTCACATTATTCGTGATTACACTAATGTAAATGAGCTATTATATTAATATTATAAGTTTTTATTATTTTTTTAAAACATTTTTTCCTTCTATTTTGAAAACTCATCACTGAAAAAAAATCACTAATTTTTAAAAACTCTTCATAAGTCTTTTTTACAAATGAAATTTTTTTATTAAAATTACGTCATTAAATACATATCATTATATTAAGGTAATTACAACTCATTACATAATTTGTAGTTTATTTTTATGTTATAATTCTTCACATTTGTGTAATTTGTGTTACTATTACAACTTACTAAATTAATCGCATCTCTAACTTGTATTGATAGAAATTTATTTAATAGTCTAATTTTTATAAAAAAAATAAGATTGTAATTTATATTCAAGATGAGGGGGAAGATTTTTTTTAAAGATGGTTAGTTTTTTATAAACAAGAAAATTAGTATAACAATATTACTGGTCATTACATTACGAGCATTTTGAAAAAAAATTGACATAATTATAATGGTATTAAAAAAGAAATTTTTGATGGTTTAATGATCTATTTTTATAAAAAAAATAACATAGTATAAAAAAGTGTTGTGTATAAAAATTAAGGGGATAATTTTTGATTTAGAAATAGAAAAATAGAGAGATTTTTATAAGTGTGACACTTTTCGTATTTTAATAAACCTAGTTTTTTTTTATTAAGTTAAATGACTAAAATATTTTTTGAAATTTCTAAAAGGGTGTGTGCATAGCAATTTCTTATTATTTTAAATTAGTTATTTAGTTGTTCCAAACGTTATGAGTTATCATCAATCGTACACACACAAGGCAGTAATTTGTTGTTAACTCATCTTAATTGTGATAACCAACTAACTTCGACAAGATCAACACAAATATTTTTTTTCATGACATTTATTACAAATGTGCAAGATTATCTTCTTTTACATGTATACTAGGTAAACACTTATGTATTACACGGGTTAAGTAAATAAATTTTAAAATTATTTATTTTAAACTACCAATCACATATTTTTCAAAGACTTTTTATAAAAAAATAAATAATATGACTTATGATATAATCATATTATTTTTTAAATTGAATAAAATTATTATTATTTAATAAAAGAAAAAGAAGAAAAAATCAAGATTTAACAAAAGATGTTTACAAACAATTAATAAGAGAGACAAACAAAAAAACTAATTTTTAGATGGTCTACAACGTTGACATATATTTTATCAAAACATTTATTTATTATATAGTATAAATGTTAATTCACACATATTAACACATTTTTTATTCAAACCCCATCTTTTATTCAACTTTGTTATGAACCACATTTATTTTCAAAATTTCAAATGAAAGACTCGCATAAAATTTAAGAGTTTATCTTTAAGATTCTGTGTGTGCATGTGTATGTGATATGGATAAAATAAAAACCCATCAAAATTATGGTAATCCATTAAGGCATTAACTCAAATCAAATGATTGAAAAATAAAAGATTTAACAAGACGATGTCAAGTGTCACTAAGTATTTTTTTAATTAAAAATTATATTTTAGTCATTTGACTTTAAAAAATGAGGTTTATTAAAAGTGTGTGTTGGTTAAAACAATTTGCACAACAGTTGAGTATTTCCTAAATCAAGTGTAGACATGCTCTCCATTTCTATATATCAACCACAAGTTTTATGATAACATGATCTTTAGCACTTCATTCTTTTTATCAACCACAACATATATAGCTACAACCATTGTCAAAGTTTTAAGCCCTTTTCTCCAGCCATTTCAGTGACTGCATTCGACTTATCGTCATCATCATCATATAACTCACGATACGATTTCCATAGTCTTAGCGAAAATGGGTAAACCGATAACACTCTTTTGTGAAAACTTTCCAAAATTGGCCTGAAACCTGCCACGTTTTTTAACAAACCAGCCGCATCAACCCATACTGACTCGGGTGCAACTGGGACCGCCTGAAACAGAGAACTGATCAGCTGCACACTCGCCCAGAAAGATATGCTGGCATTTGCACTAGCTTGGTTCTTGCAAATACAAAGTGCTAGACGGTAATTTGCAGGCCTCATTTCCATTACAGATTCAGCTAGATTTATAACATCTGCTTGTCTTTCAGACGCTTGAAACGGTAAGAGAGACGGGCCAAAACATGATTCAAGAGCACGGTTCAACAAATTTGAATCAGAAGAAACAGGACACAATAGACTGTTAACAAATTTCTGCATTTTTGGTTTTCCTATCTGTTTGATGAAGCGCCTAGAAAGTGGCTCAGGAGATGGTCGAGCACGCGAATCCATTAAGTAACGGTTCATCATGTTAAAGAAACTGTTTAAACAGGCTTTCTCGAAACAGAACTCTTTTTTGAGCAAAAAAATCGCATGCTCTTTCACACAATGGTTGTAATCATCAGAAGAAGCAACTTCAAATGCTTGCTCAATGGCAATGCGCGCTTCTGTATGCTCATTTTGCAACTGCTTAAGCAGTGAGAGATTAAGCAGCCCAAATACAATATCGGTCTGGGTCAGACTAGATATCCATGCACTCATATTTAAGATTCCGGTTTTCGATTTGTAAATCCCAGAAATAGAGTGAAACCATCGTTCCATTATATCTTTTGCAAAATCAAATTTTCCACTCTCAAGGGCATATTCAGCATACTGGTTCCAAATACATTGTAGCCCATGTTCATCAACCCAACTACTCAGAGCTTTTTCAAATGCTGCAAACGTTGACTCGGCTGAGTCATATCCATTGACTCGAATCGATAATAGAACAAGTTCCAAGCAGGACGGGTATAACTGAATGTACTTTTTCAACAAATTTTTGCAAGAATCAAAACCTTTAAGGACAGCTGCACATCTAATGTGATTAAGAGCAAAGTGTTGTGTTGATATAGCTGATCGTTTGCTTTGATATGATCGGCTATCAATATACTCAGGTGCACGTTCAATCAGGGTCACTGCTTGATGTTTTTCATCATCTGTTAAATGAACAAAATGCCAATCAATTACAGGTAATTCTTTTCGACATTCAAATTGTTGGATGACGGTATCGGGCAATTTTTTGTACATTAGCAGGTGTATAGAGCAAATCCATAAGACACATCTGTCAGGAATTGTTAAAGGTTCTTGAATATCAGGAAGCGATTGTGCATGGAGATTGTTGGACCTGTTTGTAGAGGATAACAGCCCGTATACTATTTGGATAGCAATGTTGACTTGACCAGAAGAGCATAAACAGTTTATCATTTGTAAAAAGAGATCTAAAATGCAGTCGCTATCAAATTCCGGATCACAGTTGGAAGTAGACGCATGACAACATAGCACAGATATTGCAGTGTTGTACCCAACCAACCGATCATCAAGTTTTTCCCGACTATTGATGAACATTAGCCAAAGTTCATATGATGAATCACAATGTTCAATCTGGATACAAAAACCAATGCTTTACAAGAAATGAAAACTAAATAGAAATCAAACTAAAACATTGGAGAGCACCTAGGGGTGTAAACAAGAAGAGCTCCTGATAAACTCCTCGAGATCAGCTTGCTAAAAGCTCAAATAGAGCCGAGCTTAGCCCGAGCCTATATTGGAGCTTACTTAAAAACAAGCCGATGTCTGAGCTTCACATATTGAGTTTGTATAGGCTTGCAAGCCTAAAAAAACATATAAATTGTGAAAATATCGTAATTTTATTTTACATATCAAGAAGATAATTACATAATAGACACTATGTTTGATTCTGATAAAAGTAACTAAATAATATAGCTCATGTTGGATAAAAAAAGTATACTTATAAATATATATAAAAAAGTTATAATATTTATACAAATAAAATAAATAATAAATAATAAACAACTCAATCTCAAACTTGGGCAAACTGACCTCCAGCTAAAGTGAGCTCGAGCTCGCTTCGGCTTGTTTACACATATAAGAACACCCTCTTACAAAGATTGCATGACATTGTTAAAAATATTGGCAAAGAGGCAAATTGAGTTCATGTCAAATTAGATGACCCTTACGTACAGGTCAGGTTGACATGTGACACTCTTGATGCATTTTTTGGTTCAATAAATAGTTATTGTATTTTAAATGATCAAAACTGTTGTATTTAAATTATCTTTAACTATTACAATATTAAAAAAGAGAGAGAACAAAGTATATACCGCATAACGAAACAGGTCATCTTTTCCGATTGACTTCTGGTTGCTATAGTAAATGTGTAGATAAACAATCCAGAGAAGTACAGATGTAGGATGTTCCTCAAGAGCTCGAGCTAGGACTATAAGAGACTGCAAAATTTTTATTGATCAAATGTTATACATTTAGCATCCAGAACAATATAAAGAACATGAATCAGAGCTGCAAACATCACAATCACCTCTCGATGTCCCTTCTGCTTGCTAACCTCTTTACTGAGATTAAGAAAAGCCATTTCAAGGCGTTGATAAATGCCATCCATTTGTTCATCTCGCAAACCCTATATAAACATAAAGGTTAGAAAACAGAATTTGCCACGGGTCTCTCTGGAAGCAGTCTCTTTCCCCCTGGGATAGAGACAAGGTTTTACCTACATCTCATCCTCCTCAGACCCTACAAATAGCCATGACGAGTGGGATTTACTGGATATGGTTGTTTTTATATGTTAGAAACAAACGAAACATCACATAGAAAGGTTTAATTAACTAAACATGCTGATAAACCAGTAACTGTTCTCTGGCCTTTCTTTAGTCACCTTATTAAACCAAAAAACATAATTAATCACATGCAATCACTTTTAAACTGATTCAAATCAAGTCTAACTAATTCATCGTATTATTAGTTTCAATGAGGTTTTCTGATACGAATGGCCTAGTAAATATTTCTAAAGACAAGCCTAAGATATTACATGTCTATTCTAGGACTAAAGAGGACATTTCTAAAAAGTAGCTAGTAGTAGTTAGTGGGGGGAGAGTATTAATTGTGGTAGAATAATACGTAATAGTCGGTTGAGATTTTGTGAAGATTTTGGGCTCCTGCTTATTGTAGTGAGAGAGGGTTTAACCCTGGTCTGATTCTTATAGTCTTTCCCTTTTGATTAATGAAAATCCTCCCTTCCTCCTCATTCTTGTTCTTATCTGGTTTTATTTGTTACTTCCTGTTTGTGTGTGTTTTAATTCTCTATCATTGGTCCGACCTGCAACGACCTTCTGTCTCTCATGGAAACTTGAGCCATTTCTTGACTGGATGCTCAAGAGGTTCAAATCAAGCAACTTCAGAGTGACGGTACAGAGATCAAAAGCAACTTCTGGAAGATGATCGCACAGAATCAGGGGAATTCCGTAAAGTGGTTTTAGCATGGATGAAGCATCAAGAGAAGCAACATATTGATGGGTCGTCGGGATCAGGATTTTCCAGTAACATCTTCTCAAGTTCAGGTCCAATGTCTGGTCCAACCGAGTCTCCTTCCGCTGTTCCATGGGCAGTGAAGAAAATTAAACTACCCGAATTCAATGGTTTTGATCCCCAAGGATGGATTCATAAGGCTACTCTGTATTTTGATATCAACAATACCCCTGATGACTTACGAATCCGTCTGGCTCAATTGAGTATAGTGGGTGTCGCTCAACATTGGTTTACTGTAATCACACAATTGAAGGATTCAATTTCGTGGGCTGATTTCCAATTGGACTTGCTTTAAAGTTTTAGTGGGTTAGAAATTCATAACTCGTATGGACAGTTGGCTACTATTCAACAAGGTGATTCAATTCAAGATTATCTTGATGATTTTGAGTACCTGTTACCCCTTGTTCCTCTATTATCAGAGTCTCAAGCATTAGGGTATTTTATTGCTAAGTTGAAGGATGATGTCAAGAAATGGGTTCATTTACATCAGCCGACCTCACAATTGGATGCGATGTATCTGGCGAAAGATGTTGCGAATATGCTTCGGCCGTCGTCAGTCGCTGGCAATGTGTCTCAATCGTGTTTCCATTATCTCAATCGTTATAGGCCATTTGCTGCAAATGGGCTTCTGGTGTTGGGCCAATCAGAGCCCAAACAAAACCAATCGAACCGTCTAGCTGACAAGGGTTTTTCCCCTCGCTCGGACGTTTTCCGATCAGTACCTCCTTCCAAATCCGTGTCTCCACCTTCGAGTAGCACATAAGCATTTCAGCGAGATGATGGAGTTCGTTCCCTTTCGCGCACGAAATGGGAAGATCGTCGGAAAAAGGGACTTTGTTTCCGATGTGGTCAACAATTTGGGCCGGAACACAAATGCCCAGAAGGGAAACTTCGGGTTTTATTCTTGGGTGATGATGAGTATCGAACAATTTTTTTTGGAAACGAAGGATCCTCCTGATCAGAGTAATGATCCTTCTACAAGTACGTGTTTGGCGTTGGAATTTGCATGCCTCGATGATGTGACAGGGGGTGTTCAAACGCTTCGTTTTGATGGCGCTTTGCATGGTATCTCGATCAATATGTTGATTGATAGTGGGGCGACTCGTAATTTTGTTTCCCGACGTTTAGTTGCAACTTTGGGAACTCCCTTGATCAAATTTTATGGAATATGCATCAAATTGGGAGATGGCTATTCTTTTGGATACTGAACATTGTTTAAGGCTTCCTATTTATTAACCTTGGTTCTTGTACTTTTTTAAATGATGCGTTGGTGTTTGATACTGGCTCACTTGACATAATTTTGGGCATGTCATGGCTGCAATCTCTTAGGGAAGTGGTCCATGATTGGCAGCATTCTTGGATGCACTTCTCTTACAAGGGCAAGTCAGTGTTGTTGCAAGGGATTCTCCATACTCAGTCCCCCAAAACAACTCTTAATCAATGGCTTTCTTTGGATGACATACCTTCTCCTACTCTTTCGGCTTTATTGCATCCATCTGGTTCCACATACCCTCTTTTAACTTCTGATCAGCACTCTGACATTTCTTCTTTGTTTACAGAATTTGCTTCGGTTTTTTTGGCTCCCACTAGGTTACCTCTCCTCGGCCTCAGGACCATTCTATTGTTTTAACTACTAATGACCCAATTTGTGCTCATACCTATAGGTATCCTCATGTTCAAAAGCTTATAATTGAACAACAGGTGAAGGAACTTTTGCAATTGGGGATGATTTGGCTTAGTAAGAGTGCTTACTCAAGCCCGGTAATTTTAGTTCGCAAAAAAGATAACACTTGGAGGACGTGCGTGGATTAGGGGTGTTCAAAAAAATCCGTATCCGAATCCGAAATATCCGAAAAAATAGGATATCCGGAAGTTCGGATATCCGAAAATTCGGATTCGGATACCTATTTTGAAAATTTCGGATAGTTCGGATATCCGATATCCGAAATAGTTTTTTTTTCAGATATTCGGATAATTTTTCGGATATCCGGATATTTTTCGGACATCCGGATATTTTTCGGGTATTTGGATATCCGAAATATATTTTTTTTTTAAAAAAATTTCCTGATTTCGGATATCCAAAAATGAACACCCCTAACGTGGACTACCGGGATCTTAATAAGGCAATTGTTCCTGATAAATATCCAATTCCAGTGGTAGATGAGTTATTGGATGAGTTACATGGTGCCTGTTTTTTTTTCTAAGTTCGACTTAAAATCAGGCTACAATCAGATTCGCATGCGTCCTGATAGTATTGGGAAAACGGCTTTTTGAACACATGATGATCATTACGAATACATTGTTATGCCGTTCGGCCTGATGAATGCTCCGGCTACATTTCAAGCGGTCATGAATAATATTTTTTGCCCTCTATTACGACAAATGGTAGTTATATTTTTTTGATGATATACTCATTTATAGTTCTTCCTTGACAGCTCATTTGGCTGACCTTCAATTAGTTTTCTCTACATTATTGCAACATCAATTTAGAGTCAATAAAAGTAAATGCTCATTTGCCCAAGCTTCTGTGGAATATTTGGGGCACCTTATTGATGGGCAGGGTGTGCCAATGGATCCCAAAAAAGTGGATTTTTTTTGGCATGGCTAGTCCCCAAACAACTAAAAGGTTTAAAGGGTTTTTGGGATTAATGGGATGCTACAGAAAATTTATTAAGAATTATGGCAGTATTGCACGACCCTTGACAGAATTAACAAAAAAAAGATGCTTTCCATTGGCAGCCTGTGGTTCAGTTCGTGTTTGACCAGCTCAAACAAGCTTAAATGACTGCTCTGGTTTTGGCTCTCCCTGATTTCACACAAATTTTTATGGTAGAATGCAACGCCTCAGGTCAGGGTATTGGGGCAGTACAGATGCAGAATCACAAACCTCTTGCTTACTTCAATAAAGCTCTAAGTGATGGTAAGTTGGCTAAATCAGTCAATGAACAAGAAATAATGGCCCTAGTCTTGGCTGTTCAACATGGGAGACCATATCTACTTGGTACTCGCTTCATTGTGTACACGGACCAGAAAAAGTTTAAAGTATTTACTACACCAAAGTTTTACTTATACTGATCAACAAAATTGGTTTCTAAGTTATTGGGTTATAACTTCGACATTCGGTATAAACCAGGTCGTGAAAAGGGAGGGGCTGATGCTCTGTCACGGCGGGCTGATTCTCGTGACTTTCTACAAGCTATTTCTTCTCCTGTGTGTTTACAAGGGGCACAACAAATTGAGGAGGAGCAGCGAGATAAGGATATTCAACATTTGATGCAACAATATCCATTAAATCCAACTAAATATCCAGGTTATACAATCCAACAGGGGGTTCTTCATTACAAAATCCGGTTTGTTATTTCCGTAATTCGATGTTCATTCATGTGCTTTAAAAAGAGTTTCATATGACGCCTTGAGGGGGTCATTCTGGATTCTATAGAACGTATAGAGTCTATAGACGTTTGGCTGCTAACTTATATTGGTCAGGCATGGCAGCCACTATTAAACGCTTTATTCGAGAATGCGATGTGTGTCAGCGTTGCAAGACCAGCTATGTAGCTCCTGGGGGTTACTTCAACCTCTGTCTATTCCAGAGGCCATTTGGGAAAATGTCTCCATGGATTTCATAGTTGGGTTACCCACTTCCAAAGGCTTCAATATTATCTTCGTGGTAGTGGATCGGTTGTCAAAATATGCCCACTTCATTTTGTTAAAACACCCTTACACAGCAAGAATAGTTGCTGAGGTGTTTGCAAGGGATGTTATTCGTCATCATGGAGTGCCTAAGTCTATAGTCAGTGATCATGACCCATTGTTTTTAAGCAAATTTTGGCAAGAAATTTTTCGTTCTATGGGTACACACTTGAGCATGAGTTCTGCTTATCACCCAAAATCCGATGGCCAAACTGAAGTCATTAATCGTTGTTTGGAAGCTTATTTAATATGTTTTGCAATTGATCAACCAAAAAATTGGGCTATGTGGATTCCCTGGACAGAAATTTGGTACAATTCTACATTTCATGCATCGACAGGTACAACCCCTTTTGAAGCAGTTTAAGGCCGTAAATCCCCTACTGTTTTACAATTTGTTCCTGGGGAAATTCGGGTGGAATCTGTTGCCAGAGATCTGCAGGATCGTGATGAGGCTTTAAAACAATTAAAAGTTCATCTGTCTAGTGCCCAAAGTTCCATGAAAGTTCAAGCTGATAAAAAACAAAGGGATATCCATTTTGAAGTCAGTGATTGGGTATATGTGAAGTTGAAGCCTTACGCCAGTTGTCGGTTGCTAACAGAATTCACCAAAAACTGGCAGCTAAATTTTTGGGCCCTTTCAAGTGCTTGAAAAAATTGGGATGGTTGCTTATTGATTACAATTGCCACCTACTTCTAAAATACATCCTGTCTTCCATATTTCTCTTCTTAAGAAAGCGATTCATGCATCCACTGATGTCATATTACCTCCTGAATTAGTAATTAGAGATCAGGAAGCTCTTTTTCCTACTGCCATTTTAGCCAAACACTTTGTACAGACTGGGTCTGTTTCCATTGAACTGTGGTTGATTCATTGGCATGGACAATCTACTGAGGATGCTACTTGGGAAGATGCGATGTGGGTTCAAGGATAGTTTCCTCATACAAGTCTTGAGGACAAGACTTTTTTGGAAGGGGGAAACAGTGATACGAATGGTCCAGAAAATATTTCTAAAGACAAGCCTAAGATATTACATGTCTATAAGTAGCTAGTAGTTAGTTTTTTTTTTTTTTTTTTTTTGGGGGGGTGGGGGAGGTATTAACAGTGGTAGAATAATACGTAATAGTCAGTTGAGATTTTGTGAATATTTTGGGCTCCTGCTTATTGTAGTGAGAGAGGGTTTTACCCTGGTCTGATTCTTGTAATCTTTCCCTTTTGATTAATGAAAATCCTCCCTTCTTCCTCATTCTTGTTCTTCTCTGATTTATTTGTTAGTTCTTGTTTGTGTGTGCTTTAATTCTCTATCATTTTCTATGACTCCAAATAATAATGCATCATTAAACACAATTGTAATAAAATGAGCTTGTGGACTGACCTCTCTGGCATTTTGACCATGAAAATATGATGATTGTCTATTCCAAACCCCATGAACCTCAATGCGGGTTTCAGGGCCATGTAGACATAATTCATCTGAGTTCAAATCTGCAAGTATTGAACTTGAAACAACCAAGGAAGCACTAAAACACTTTTGCCAACGTTGTTCAATGGTTTGTGCTACAAGATATTTATATGGATGTGAATCAGCTTTCAAACTGTCCAAGCACACTAGATAAGTAGGTGGAGCCAAACAAAGGGACCCATGATCTGCGTAGATAACATCACAATAAAATATTGAAGCAAATAAAACATATATTGAAAAGAAAAAAAAAAGAAAGAAAAAAAAAAGACTGTGCTCATAGTTTCATACCATTGCTGTTAGATTCAATGTTTTTGGATGAATAATCTCTGACATGTTGCCAAGGACACTCATCATCGTTGCATTTACCTCGCAATTCAAACATGCAATGAGGCCAAAAGGGATTGATTGGTAAGTTGTTGGAATAAGAACCATCTTCATTGACATAAAGGTCCAATAAGGAATTGGAATCTGAATTAGTAGGTTGGACCCCACAAACACCATTAACAACGTTCTTCCCACTAACAATATCATCAGTGTGTGACTTCATAGAACTAACCATAGCTGCGAACTTTACATGATCAAAAGCACTCTTCAGAATTGACTCAACCAAAAAGGAATCATAATTGACAGGATACTTCTCAACATCGCACTGATCTTTGATATTCACGAGTTGCTCAGATATACTTTTCTCTAACATCACAGTATCTTTTTATAGCCAAAAAAAAAGGATTTTAAGAACAATGAGTAAAATGGAAGTATCAGAATATTAGAAAATAGAAATATTATGTACCTCCAAAATCATAAATTTGGTCTTTCTCTGTCCCAGAAGATGGTTTGGTTCCAGAATCTTCAATAATTTCTCCATCCTCTCTTTCAACAGTATCAATCTCCATGCTCTGACCCGATTCATTTTTCTTTGAGATTCTATTTCCTAACCTTGCAAATAGTTGAGACCTCAATGTTGCTTCAAGAATCAGCGAGTCCTCATTGGTGTTGATGGTTAAAGAATTATTGGTTATTTTGTTATTCCTTTCGCTACATATTCCTTCCAAGTGACTATCTAAACTTGAATCTCCAGCTTTAAGCTCAAAAGCAGATGTCTGTTCATCCTCAGCTAGAATATTATTACTATTATTTTCATGAAGTGAAGAGCCTACATCGTTTGTTTTTTCTTCCTCTTGAGGCTCTGATCCACTAGTATCAGGATCACCGCACTCATTCTGCACCTGATGGTGTGGCGTATCATTTTCTGACATGTTAGTTATACAGTTCACATTAGCTTCAGTATGCTGATGTGGCATATTTGACCAGAACATATTTGATTCATCCATCACATGAGACCGAAGATTAGCTGAAAATAAATTTCTTTTATGATAAAGATAGGAGCATCTAGTATTAGCTTCAGCTAAAGCCCTCTGAGCCCTGCGATAAGCTTTTAAAGCATTTCTTTCCTCAATTTCACATTTGCGCCTATGATCCTGTGCTTCATCCAGCTCCTTATCTTGCAATTCTTCAAGTTCCAATAATGATTTGATATCCATCTCACCAGTTGTGGCACCAAAATGATTCCAAAAGCTTGAATTCATCAGAGAACCCTAGAATTGATTAACAAGAAGGTAGATTCTCAACATAAAGTTAACACATTGTTGCATAAAAGCTGCTTGCAGGTTCGTAATTTTCAAATGGTTAAGTTACTAGTACTGCGAGTTGTAAGAGTAAGATACAATTACATGGTTTGAATTAGCAAATTTATCTTAAAAAGGAGGATTGGTCTATAAGTGAAGCAGCAAAAACTAGAAAAGCATAGTTTACACACAAACAAGATGCATTGTTAGTAGCAAAAACTATTCACACACAAACATGACACATTAATGACTCAAAATTCAAAAATAACTTAAATAGCAATTGCTAGTTTGAGATAAGTTGCTCCAGTAACCTTAAATGTGCAATTTGATAAAGAGAAATGCAGAGAAATACTGCTTGGTTAAGGAGATTTGAATTGTGAGGTGATATAGAAAATTCTCCAAATTGGTAGCTAAGAAGAGAAATAGAAATGGATTTAATTAGTTTAATTAAGATAATGCCATTATTAGTTTCTGTTTTGTCATGCTTTTTAATCCCATGTAATCTGGAAAAAAATTAAAAAAAAAAAAAAAACCATGTTTATAGAAGATTTTAAAACCTGTATTACATGACAAAGATAACCAGGAATGTAGCATATAGAACAAACCAACGCAGATTTAAAAAATTTATACAAAAATAAGAAAAAACAAGGAGATAATATGAAAGCATAGTTTACACACAAACAAGATGCATTGTTAGTAGCAAAAACTATTCACACACAAACATGACACATTAATGACTCAAAATTCAAAAATAACTTAAATAGCAATTGCTAGTTTGAGATAAGTTGCTCCAGTAACCTTAAATGTGCAATTTGATAAAGAGAAATGCAGAGAAATACTGCTTGGTTAAGGAGATTTGAATTGTGAGGTGATATAGAAAATTCTCCAAATTGGTAGCTAAGAAGAGAAATAGAAATGGATTTAATTAGTTTAATTAAGATAATGCCATTATTAGTTTCTGTTTTGTCATGCTTTTTAATCCCATGTAATCTGGAAAAAAATTAAAAAAAAAAAAAAAACCATGTTTATAGAAGATTTTAAAACCTGTATTACATGACAAAGATAACCAGGAATGTAGCATATAGAACAAACCAACGCAGATTTAAAAAATTTATACAAAAATAAGAAAAAACAAGGAGATAATATGAAAATCAGCAATTCATCAAAATTGAACAAAAAAAATTATGACGGGAGTTACTGTTATGTAACCAGCGATGATCAGGGAGGTAAATGAAGGTGAGCTGCAGAAGCAGATGACGGAAAAGGCAACTGGCAACAATTTTGGTATCCAAATTACAAAATTGTCTAGGGTGGTCGGAAGAGAGTAGGGAATTGGGCAGGTTTCTGAATTTTTCTCTGATTACGTGACAAGTGCAAAGACCGTAGCTGTCATATATATATATATATATATATATATATATATATATATATATATAGGGACTTATTCCATTAAGAACCATTAAATATCAAAGAACCATAAGAACTAATTTTGAACCACATATTTAAAGGGGTATAAAAGTAAATTCCTTCTAAAATAGTGGAAGTTACTTTTATACCCTTCTAAACTTGTGGCTAAAATTGGTTCTTTTAGTTCTTAAGTTTAAATAGTTCTCATTTGAACATCCCCCTATATATATATATATATGGACTTATTCCATTGAGAACCATTAAATATGAAAGAACCAAAGGAACTAATTTTGAACCATATGTTTTTAGGGGTATAAAAGTAATTTTCCTTTAAAATAGGGGAAGTTACTATTTTACCCTTTTAAATAACCACTCTATGTACAAAACTTAAAGCATAATGTACAAGTGTATTATGCAGTTCTCAAGTTCCTAACATAAAATTGGTTCTTAATAGAATACCTCCCTATATATATATATATATATATAGCTCTCTATATAAAGCAAATATCTGGTTTTTAAGAGAAATGGAACTGAGAAGTCATAACACATAAAATCACATTTCTTTGAATTCTCTGCCAAAATGCCAAAAGGAGAGAACTGAAAAGGAAGGTGAGGAAATTATTCTGATTTCATTTATTCATTTTAGCCTCTACCAAACTAGGGAAAAAGAACTACTTCCATTTTGATCCATACCAAACATACACTTACACCCTTAACAACTGCACAATGAGTGATAGCCATGAGTACCTGTTAAATTTGCTATGGGTTTAAACCAATTTGCTGTTGAAATCCCAACGGTTGGGTTCATCAGATGAGGATTAATTGAAATGGGTGGTTCGGAACAACCTTGGGCTACAGGTGGGTTATTTGAGTATGATGATGTAGAATAAAAGGATTCACACATAGAACCGAGAAGTCATAAGTCATAATAGAACCAAGAAGTCATAAGTCATAACTTATAAATTCACATTTCCTTGGATTCTTCATCAGAATGCCAAATGGAGAGAAAAAGATTCTGATTTCATTTATTCATTTAGCCTCTAACAAACAAGAGAAAAATAACTAATTCCATTTTGATTCATACCAAGCATACCCTTACAGTCTTAACGACTACATAATGAGTGATAGTCATGAGTACTTGTTAAATTTGCTATGGGTTTAAACATGTTGAAATCCCAACGGTTGGGTTCATCGGATGTGGGTGGGTCAGTACAACCTTGAGCCACAGGTGGGTTATTCGAATATGATGATGGAGGATAAAAGGATTCACACATAGACACGGATCCATGTTTTTGTCCCCATCACCTGCACTTGTTTTTATTTACTGGTTCAGAAGTTGAAACAGGCTGCCCATATACACCTGCCTTGATTCACAGCAGTTCAAGTCAAAACAGCACAGCTCATGGCAGTTCAAGTCACATCGGATCAGGTCACAGCAGCCACAACAGCTCTTATGTCCTTCCAAACAGCCCAGTAACTGGACTGAACAGCCCAATAAATAGAGAAACAGCCCAGTTCAGAACAGCTCCACATCAACAGATTTAAATTCTGTTCCAAGAGCAGGACAACTCACCAATTCAAGGAAATTGGTTTCAAAGCGATGTTTATGCAAAAACAATCCCAGCTTAACAAATATCATTCAAAAGAAATATGAGGCTTTTAAATGAAGAACCGATCAACTTTAGAAGCAATTGATAGTAAAGAGTGGAAAGCAGCAATGAAAGAAGGGAGCTTGATTCTGTTATGGGTCGTAGGCTTTTGATCAGGTTGGGTCAAACACGACTGGGTAAATTAATTGGATCGCAATTAGAAGGAAGAAGGGGGTTAGGGACTGGCCGGCCCTAACCCTAATCCAGGCCAGCTGTTGCATTCTCTATTTTTGGTAATGTAGCAATGGTTTAACCTAATTGTAATCTATAAATACTCTCTCATTTGTACTTGTAATCTTTGTCACAAAGTAATAAAAGAAGAAAACCTGGTTAGTGCCCGTGGACGTAGGTCATCTTGACCGAACCACGTTATATCGCGTGTCCATATTTACTGCTTTCATTATATATTGGGTGTTTGTGTGTATTTGCTGCTGCCGCCACCCAAGAAGAACCAACAGCAGGTTGCCTGCTGTTGTCGCCACCCTAGAAGGACCAGAAGCATCAGCCGGCCCTAATCTTCTAACAGCCGACTGCTGTTGCTGGTTGTTTAGTGCTGCCCAGAAGACCAAAGCACCTGCTGGTGCAGTTTGGTGATTGCCGACCAGAAGAAAGAAGGCAGCCAACTGCTGCCATTCTTCCAGCCACCGCCGCAAACCACCAGGCAGCCGCCTGGTAGTGCAGCCAAGCCCTGGACAGTCGCTGTTACATCAATCAGGTCCTATTTTACAGTTTTGGGTATTTTCATTGGGTTTGTTAATTAAAATCAGTTTGTTATTCCGCTGCGTTTATTTCTCGTATTGGTTTCGTTTTAGTAATTAAATAGATCACCCGTCAAGTTCTTAAGGCCCGAGCCGTAGGTGTGTTTTAATTACTGTAGCCCTAACCGAGTCCTCGGGTCAGCCGTGTACATGTAATACCTAACAAGTGGTATCAGAGCCAGTTTCAGCTCTCATCCTTTGATCCCCCGGTATTGATGAGGGTAAAACGAAAATCGAGAAATTTGATGGAACTGATTTTGGATGGTGGAAGATGCAAATTGAAGACCTTCTATGTCAGAAGGATCTGGATCAGACGCTTATTGGTACAAGACCAGAGAAAACATCTGTAGCAGACTGGGCTGCATTGGATAGGAAAGCAATGGCTGTCATTCGACTCTCCTTGTCCAAGAATGTTGCTTTTAATATTCTGAAGGAAACCACTGCATGTGGTATCATGCAAGCCCTGACGAACATGTATGAGAAGCCGTCTGCTGCCAACAAGGTGTTTCTGATCAGAGAGCTGGTAAACACAAAGATGAGAGAAGGAGGATCTGTTACTGCACACATAAATAATTTCAACACTATCATATCTCGATTAGTGTCTGTTGACATCAAGTTTGATGATGAGGTCCAAGCCTTGTTACTATTATCCTCGTTACCTGAAAGTTGGTCAGGGACAGTCACAGCAGTTAGTAGTTCATCTGGAACTACTAAGCTAACTTTTGAAAGCATCCGCGACTTGATTTTAGGTGAGGATATTAGAAGAAGGAGCTCAGGTGAATCTTCTAGTTCCTTTCTAAGTACTGAAAGCAGAGGAAGAAGGACTGACAGAGGACATAGCAGAAGCAGATCCAAATCAAGAAAAAGAGGACAATCTAAACCAAGGAAAGACATAACCTGCTGGAATTACAAGGAGAATGGGCATTTCAAAAGTCAATGTCCTAAACCTATATTAACCAGAGAAAAGAAAGAAGTAAATGCAGCTACTGAATGCTCAGAAGATGAAGCCCTTATCTGTTGTGTTGAGAACACAGCTGAGTCTTGGATTATGGATTCAGGTGCTTCCTTTCATGCTACTTTTAGCACGAAAAGAATGAAGAACCTCAAAACAGTAAACTTTGGTAAAGTTCGTTTGGCCAACAATCAGACTCTTGACATCATTGGGAAAGGGGATATTGATCTGAGGACTTCCTTAGGAACTATTTGGACTTTAACTAATGTTAGGGTTATTCTTGATTTAAGGAAGATGCTTATCTCGATTGGAAAGTTAGATGATGAAGGACTTGACGTTCACTTTGGTGGTGGACAGTGGAAAGTCGTCAAAGGTAACTTGGTAATCTCTCGAGGAAAGAAAAGAGGTAGCTTATACATGGTTGAGGACTCAGCAGGGGATGTGAATGCAGTGAACAGTGGACCGAGTCTGTCTAGTTTATGGCATCAACGACTCGGTCACATGAGCGAGAAAGGCTTAAAGATCTTAGCAGATAAAGGTAAGTTCCCAGATTTGAAGAAAGTAGAGCTTGATGCCACTTTCTGTGAACCTTGTGTACTTGGCAAGAAGAAACGCGTTACTTTTGTGAAGACGGGGCAGACACCAAAGGCTGAGAAACTTGAGCTTGTCCACACTGATGTGTTTGGACCAACACCTGTTTCATCTTTAGGTGGTTCAAACTACTATGTCACCTCGGAAAGTTTGGGTCTATTTTCTCAAAAACAAGTTTGAAGTGTTTGATGTTTTCAAGAAATGGAAAGCAGCTGTTGAGATGGAAACAAACTTAAAGGTGAAGTGTTTGAAGTCAGATAATGGTAGGGAATATATTAGCACTGAGTTTGTAAACTATTGTGCTGATAGGGGAATCAAGATGATCAAAACGGTTCCAGGAACTCCCCAGCAAAATGGGATAGCTGAAAGGATGAACAGGACGATTAATGAGAGAGCCAGAAGCATGAGACTTAATGCTGGGCTCCCTAAGACCTTCTGGGCGGATACAGTCAACACTGCTGCATACTTAATTAACCGAGGTCCTTCGGTTCCTCTTGGTTTCAAAATACCAGAAGAGGAGTGGCTTGGTCGGGAGGTTACCATCAAACATCTGAAGGTATTCGGTTGTGATGCTTATGTTGGTATAAAAGACTTTGAGAGGAACAAACTTGACCCTGAGGCAAAGAGGTGTACCTTCATAGGTTATGGGGCTGAAAACATGGGCTATAGGCTTTGGGATGCTCAAAGCAAGAAAATACTTAGAAGCCGAGATCCTGTCTTTAACGAAGCAAAACTCTATTAAGACAAGGATATAACCGTACCAGAAACTCAGAAAGAACATACGGAGTTTGATGAAGAAAGCCAGAAAGAAACTGAAAGTCAAGAAGAAGAAGGTCCAGATCAGGACAATTTGGAAGAAAATGAAGATATATTTGATAGTGGGAGTTCAGATCCCGTTACTGAACAGTCCCCACGAGAGTCAGAGACAGTATCTGATGTGGAACCTAATACTCCCCAGCATTGGGTTAGGAGGTTGACCAGAGAAACGCAACCACCTCAGATATTTTCTCCTTCAATGAATTATCTTCTTCTTACTGAAAATGGTGAACCACAGTGTTACTCTGAAGCTATTAGTTTGAAAGACTCGTCTCAGTGGGAGCGTGCAATGAAAGAGGAAATGAGTTCACTTGAAAAGAACAAAACTTGGGTTCTTACAAAGCTTCCAGCCGGGAAGAAAGCTCTTCAGAATAAATGGGTCTACAGGATCAAAGATGAGAATGATGGTACTAAACGATACAAAGCACGATTAGTAGTTAAAGGATTCCAGCAAAAACATGGAATTGATTACAATGAAATATTTTCACCTGTGGTGAAAATGACTACTATCATATTGGTGCTTAGTATTGTGGCTGCAAAAAATTTACATTTAGAGCAGCTAGATGTGAAGACCGCTTTTCTACATGGTGATCTTGAGGAGGAGATCTATATGGTGCAGCCAGAGGGTTTTCAGACAAAGGGGAAAGAAAACTTGGTATGCAAGCTGAAGAAGAGTTTATATGGTTTAAAGCAGGCCCCTCGACAGTGGTATATAAAGTTTGATGACTTTATGGGCAGAAATGGGTATAGGAGATGTGAGATGGATCACTGCCGCTATCTCAGGAAATTCAATAATTCCTATATCATCCTTCTCCTTTATGTGGATGATATGCTGATTGCCGGTGCAGACATGTCAGAGATCAACAAGTTAAAGAAACAAATGTCTGAAGAATTTGAAATGAAAGATTTAGGTCCAGCCAAGCAAATACTTGGCATGAGCATCACCAGGAACAAGAAGGACAATTCTCTAATCTTGTCTCAGGAGAAATACATCCAAAAGATTTTAGAGAAGTTCAATATGAGTAATGAAAAGACCACTACCAGAAATACGCCATTAGGTAGTCACTTTAAGCTTTCTAAAGATCAGTCTCCAAGAACAGATAAAGACAGGGCCGACATGGCAAAGGTTCCTTATGCATCAGCAGTGGGCAGTCTTATGTATGCTATGGTATGCACTAGGCCCGACATCGCTCACGCAGTGGGAGTTGTCAGCAAGTATATGTCTAATCCAGGGAGAGAACATTGGGAAGCAGTTAAATGGTTACTTAGGTATCTAAAGGGTACGCCAAAATTGGCGTTGTGCTTCAAGGGTAGGGATGCTATTCTAAAGGGTTACTCAGATGCAGACTTGGGTGGATGTAAAGAGACCTACAAGAGTACTACGGGGTATGTTTTCACTATGGGTGATACTGCGATTTGTTGGATGTCTAGACTTCAAAAGAGTGTTTCACTTTCGACTACAGAGGCTGAGTACATGGCAGCCGCTGAGGCTAGTAAGGAGCTTGTTTGGTTGAAGACTTTTCTTGAAGAGTTAGACAGAAAACAGACAGACTATTCGTTGTATTGTGATAATGAGAGTGCAATTAAACTTGCTAAAAATCCAGTTTATCATGGCAAGTCTAAGCACTTTCATTTAAGGTATCATTTCATCAGAGGGTTGATCAGTGATGGCACTATTCAGTTGAACAACATCAAAGGAGACAAAAATCCAGCTGACATGTTTACAAAATCTATGGCGTTGGATAAACTGAAGCTATGTGTAGCTTCAGTTGGCCTTCAAGGATAATTGAAGGTGGTCACTAACCAGGCGGGATTAAAGCTTCAAAGACTTGAAGACATGTGATTACAGAAGTACAGGTTCAATGTTGAAGCCTCCGAAGTGGGAGATTGTTATGGGTCGTAGGCTTTTGATCAGGTTGGGTCAAACACGACTGGGTAAATTAATTGGATCGCAATTAGAAGGAAGAAGGGGGTTAGGGACTGGCCGGCCCTAACCCTAATCCAGGCCAGCTGTTGCATTCTCTACTTTTGGTAATGTAGCAATGGTTTAACCTAATTGTAATCTATAAATACTCTCTCATTTGTACTTGTAATCTTTGTCACAAAGTAATAAAAGAAGAAAACCTGGTTAGTGCCCGTGGACGTAGGTCATCTTGACCGAACCACGTTATATCGCGTGTCCATATTTACTGCTTTTATTACATATTGTGTGTTTGTGTGTATTTGCTGCTGCCGCCACCCAAGAAGAACCAACAGCAGGTTGCCTGCTGTTGTCGCCACCCTAGAAGGACCAGAAGCATCAGCCGGCCCTAATCTTCTAACAGCCGACTATTGTTGCTGGTTGTTTAGTGCTGCCCAGAAGACCAAAGCACCTGCTGGTGCAGTTTGGTAATTGCCGACCAGAAGAAAGAAGGCAGCCAACTGCTGCCATTCTTCCAGCCACTGCCGCAAACCACCAGGCAGCCGCCTGGTAGTGCAGCCAAGCCCTGGACAGTCACTGTTACATCAATCAGGTCCTATTTTACAGTTTTGGGTATTTTCATTGGGTTTGTTAATTAAAATCAGTTTGTTATTCCGCTGCGTTTATTTCTCGTATTGGTTTCGTTTTAGTAATTAAGTAGATCACCTGTCAAGTTCTTAAGGCCCGAGCCGTAGGTGTGTTTAAATTACTGTAGCCCTAACCGAGTCCTCGGGTCAGCCGCGTACACGTAATACCTAACAGATTCAACCAAACAAACAATACATGGAAACTCGTTGAGGTTGAACTACCAGAAGGCCAAAAGTCGATAGGACTGAAACGAATTTTTAAAACAAAGAAAGATGCAATTTGTAATGTCATGTGTTACAAAACAAGACAGGTTGCAAAGGGGTACATTTAGAAACAGGCTATCGATTATGAAGATGCTTGCAACCTAGTAGCTCGTATGGAAACAATGCGGTCGATAATAGCCTTGACAGCTTGTTTGGGATGGAAAGTCCCACCTAGGTGTGAAAACAGCATTTCTCCGTGGAAGATTAAAGGAAGAAGTGCATGTTGATAAGCTTTGTATGGTTTACGACAAACTCCCCGGGCATGAACACAAGATTGGGTCCTAAACTTAAAATATCTTGGGTTTAAATGAAGTCAAAGAGAATATGATGTGTATATATAAGAACACCAAAATGAGATAACACTTGTTGGTGTTTATATTAATGACTTAATTGTCATTGGATCAAGTCCCAAGACGATTGAGTGATTTAAGTAGAAACAAAGCAGTTTGAAATGAGTAACCTGAGATTGCTATCTTATTATCTGGGAATTAAGGTGTCTCGAACCGAGCAAGGGGCATCTCTTAAATAAGCTAGATATGCAGCTAAGATTCTAAAAGATTCTTATATGTATGTGAGAGTGTAACCCCACAAAATATCCTATGAAACCTAGGATGAAATTTGAGAAGATTGATGACAGTGAGTTGATTAACCTACTGATTATCAGAAACTTTATATGTTGTCTTCTTAACACATACAACACTGAACTTAAACTATGCAGTTGGCATAGTTATCCGGTTCATGATGATACCAAGGTTGACACATATGCAAACTATAAAGCATATACTCTGATACATGAACGGAACCGTCAGTTATGGCATAGTTAGCCAGTTCAATTTTGTGTTTAGTTCATTATTTGTTTATTCCTAGTTTAATGAAGTTTGCATTAAATTAGATTTGTGCCTTTAGATAGCTTGGTTATCACATTTGGAGTAGTATAAATAGAGGTAGAGTCTTTTGTAATTTTTATCATATTTTCCGTATTCAATAAACAAGAAAATTAAGTCATAGATAATTCATCACAAAACACCTGCGTATTTTGTTTTAATTCCTGCAATCTGATCTAGTTATTTTTCTAACAATCTAACATTTATGCCCAATCAAAACCAAACAAGCACTTTGGTGGGGCAAAATCCCTTGC
This sequence comes from Mikania micrantha, assembly GCA_009363875.1. Taxonomy (NCBI): domain Eukaryota; kingdom Viridiplantae; phylum Streptophyta; class Magnoliopsida; order Asterales; family Asteraceae; genus Mikania; species Mikania micrantha. The sequence continues at coordinate 97,049,701 of CM018691.1, forward strand.
TTATAGATTTCACATCCAAGTTCATAAAAATTAATGCTGAGCGACTATTACTTGTAGGTCTATCATGTAACTGATTGGTAGGACAAATGAAAGTAAGGATGAATTATTGTATTCAGCATCTTCACTTTCTTTAGCCATCATTAATATTCCTTTTACTATTTTATTTTATTTCAATAATTCTAATTATACAGTCCCTTTTATCAAATGACTAGTGTTTGACATAAGTTCTAAGGCATCTACTATGCTACATATTGTTTTGTAAAATGTAATAATAGAGGGGTCGTTTATGGCTTTCTTGTATTTTGTAAGGATTGTTTAGTAAATAGTTAAACAATTCAAGTAGGTCGTTATATTCCGTTGTAACTGAGAAATTGAGTATCGATAATGAATTGACTAGTTTTCCTCTCTTACGTGTTCTTTCAATTTCCTTAACGTAACATTGGTATCAGAGCTACCGATTCTGATCGGATCTCCGGTTACGGTAATCGTTGGAAGATTAACAACGGCATATGCTTACAAGACAAAAAAAATGGAGAAATTGGCGCAAGCAAATGCAAGTATGATAGAGAATCAACAAGCTATGTTGGATCAGAATGCAGAAGCGATTCAATTGTTACAAGTGGCATGACAGACTTTGGTTACACAATTGGCGGAAATCAATAACAAGCTGAGAAATGATGGGAATGGAGGTTCTCAAGATCAAAGATTGGTGCGAACTGGTTGATTGGATTTTCTGAAATTCAATGGTGATGAAGTTGAAGGATGGATTATAAGGTGTAATCATTTTTTTACGATTGATAGAACTCCAGATTATTCGAAAGTCCATTATGCGGTTATCAATTTAGAAGGTCCAGCATTGGAATGGCATCAAGGTTATGTGATGAGTCATAATCGCAACATTGAAGACATTTCTTGGGATGAATATTCCATATCTGCAATTAATCGATTTTTAGAAAGACTAACAGAAGATCCTATGGAGGAATTGAAGAATCTCCATCAAACAGGTAAACTTTCTGATTATACTAAAGAATTTGATACTCTACTTAATAGAGTCAAGTTGTCGGATGAGTATGCTGGAAGTTTGTATGTTGGTGGATAAAAACCGGAGATTCATTGCTTAGTAAAAATTTCAAACCTAAGACGATGAGAGATGTTATAGCTATGGCTAAACAACAAAGTGTGGTTTATTCCACCTTATTTGGAAATAAAGAGTCTAAGAGCACTAGTAGTATTAACAATAATACTGCTTCCATTAAAATGGGGAGTGCAACATCTACACTAAAAAGGAGGTAATTAATCCAATTAACACTTTAGCATTATTACCCACTCACCCTAGTTAAAAAACAATTAAAATATAAAAAAAGTACCTGCTAAGGTGGCAGAGGAGAAAAGTGCAAAAGGAGAATGTTTTTGGTGCAATGAGAAATACTCTCCAAGTCATAATTGTAAATTTAAGCATCTTTACATATTAGAAATTCATGGCAATGATAATGATGAAGAGGAGAATAGCAATGAATTACAAGAAATGGAAATGGATGCTCAGATTTCTATTCATGCCTTGAATGGGGTAAGTTCATTTTCTACTATAATGGTGATTGGTACTATTGGAACCAGACAAATGCAGATTCTGATTGATTCAGGCTCAACTCATAATTTTGTGGATTCTAAGTTGGTTAAGAAGTTGTGTTGTCCTACTCAAGAAGTATCTTTGATGAAAGTAAAAGTTGCTAATGGTAAGGAGATTGAATGCAATCAATTATGTAAGAATTTTCAATGGTTGATGCAAGATGCGTGGCTTATAACTGATGTGGTATTATTACCATTAGACAATTATGATATGGCTTTAGGATTTCAGTGGATACAAACCTTGAATGATATTGTATGGAATTTCAAGAATACAACAAGCATACCCAGTAAAAATCCCACTTAAAGTGGGGTCTGGGGGGGAGATAGACACACCTTACCCCTATCTACAAGTAGAATAGAAAGGCTGCTTCGTAAGAGTCCCCTGGCTCAGAGGCCTGAAAAGTTTTTTTTTTACAACAGTATTAAACAAAACATATAACCAAAACCAGAAGCATCTTTCCATTGTATTTAAGAATATAATCATGCAATTCAAGGTTGATACAAAAACCATTGTATTGAAAGGAGTGAATAAGAATGGATTTTCATTATGTTCAATGGAAAAGTTATCTCGGATGCTTATTAAAGATAGTCCTGTGATTACACTACAATTATGCAAGGGAATGCTGAAGGATCTTTCCAACATCAAGCAAAGGTGTCTAATGATCATGATAATGAAGACATTAAGTAGTTGTTGTTACAATATGAAGATATTTTTCAAACATCCAATTCATTACCTCCGAACAGAAGTTGTAATAATAAGATTCAGTTGGTGGATGAGGCTGTCACTATTAATCAAAAAACTTATTGGTATCCTATGGGTCAAAAAGATATTATTGAAAAAATGGTGCAAGAAATGTTGGATATGGGAATTATCAAGCATAGTGTTAGTTCGTTTGCATCTCTAGTTGTTTTAGTAAAGAAAAAAGATGGAACATTGAGATTCTGTGTAGATTATAGGAAATTATATGAGCACACTATCAAGAATAGATTTCCTATTCCTCTTATTGAAGAATTATTGGAGCAATTAGGATTTGCAAAGGTGTTTTCAAAATTGGATTTCCGTTCAGGATTCCATCAAATAAGGATGAATGAAGAAGATATTCATAAGACAACTTTCAAAACTCATCAAGGATTGTTTGAATTTTTGGTTATTCCTGTTGGATTAACAAATGCACCAGCTACATTTCAAGGATTAATGAATGCAGATGCAGTTTTTAAAAGGCTATTAAGGAAGTCTGTTTTAATATTTTTTTTAATGATGTGTTGGCGTATAGTAAGAACATGCAGCAACATATTAAAGATTTAAAGGAAGTTTTACAGCTGTTTAGAGAGAATCAGTTGTTTGCAAAGCTATCTAAATGTACTTTTGCTGGTTCTAAAGTGGAATATTTGGGTCATGTGATTTCAAAACAAGGAGTTTCTACTGATCCCACAAAAATAGAGTAAGTTAAGAATTGGCCTACTCCTACAACTGTAAAGCAACTTAGGGGTTTTTTGGGATTAACAGGTTATTATAGAATATTTATTTCTTCTTATGGGACAATTGCTAAACCTTTAACTAACTTGATAAGGAAAAATGCTTCTTGTTGGTCTAATGAAGCTCAGGAAGCTTTTGAAGTATTAAAGTAATTCAGGCTCCAGTATTAGCCTTACCTGATTGGACTCAAGAATTTGTGGTGGAGACACATGCATGTTCTAAAGGGTTGGGGGTTGTATTAATGCAAGGAAAACATTCAATAGCTTTTGTAAGTAAAGCCTTATCAACAAGACATTGTGCACATTCTGTGTATGAGAAAGAGTTATTAGCTATTTTGTTAGCAGTTAAACATTGGCATCAATATTTGATATTGCAACATTTCACTATTAGAACTTATCAAAAGAGTTTAAAACATTTGTTGGAGCAGAAAATTACTACACATTTACAGCATCCTTGGTTAAGCAAATTAATGGGGTATGACTATCACATTGTATAAGTAGTAGAAAATAGTGTTGCTGATGCTTTATCTAGAGTACATGGTTCAACATAGTTTCAAATGGCAATTTCATATTATGAACCCTAATTATTAGAAAAAACAAAAGAATCATTGGGCACAAAATGAAGAAGCACAGCAAATTATTCAGAAATTGTTGAATGGAGAAGTGATTAAACACATATCTTGGGATGGAAATTTGCTGACCAGGAAGAAAAAATTATGGATTGGAAGACAAGCTGATTTGAGGCATGAAATTTTGTCAATATGTCATGCTTCTGCAGTTGGTGACTTGGTGGTCATTCGGGTATACAACCTACTAAGCAAAGATTTAGAGCTATGTTCTATTGACAGGGTGCTAATAAAAATATTAAACAAATGGTTAAAAGATGTGATATTTGCTTGAAAGCTAAGTATGAAACAGTTGCTAATCCGGGTTTGCTTAATCCTTTACCTATTCAATCCATATTTACTGATGTATCTATGGATTTCATTAGTGGGTTACCCAAATTAGGTAGGCAGGATACTATCTTAGTTGTGGTGGATAGATTTACTAAATATGGTCATTTTATTTCATTAAAACATCCATTCACAGCAGCTAAAGTGGCTTAAGTGGTGATGGATAATGTGTTTAAACTAAATGGTTGTGCACAAACTACTGTATCAGATAGGGATCCTCTATTTCTTAGTATGTTTTGGAAAGAATTTCCTAAATTGCAAGGAATAGAACAAGCAATATCTACTGCATACCACCCTCAATTTGATGGCCAAACAGAGGTTTTAAACAGATGTTCAGAAACTTATCTGAGATGTATGGTTATGAATGAACCAATTTCTTGGTTGAAATGGTTATCCTTAGCAGGGGTTAGCTCAGACTCGGCTCGGATTGTAAACCGAGCCTGAAATCTTGGCTCGGACTTGGCTCGTTTTTAACCGATCTGGCTCGGCTCGGCTCGGTTTTGGCTCGGTTCTTACATAAGAAAATTTAGTGTTTGAATTGCATTCACCTTAACTCAGCTCGGTTTATTTTTGGCTCAGTTTTTACATAAGAGAAGAGGCGTGAATATGTGAAACTGGGAATTTAGAATATGATTTAAGAATTAGTGGAGCACGTGAGAATTGAGACCCATTTCGTATTTCCGTCCTCTTTTCTTTTATTTTTCTTTATTTTATTTTTTTAACATAATAACACCAAAGTATATTTATTATTGAAAATAACCTTATACTTTTATATTTTAGTATAGCATCTTGTATAAACGAGCCGAGCAATATGCAAGCTACAAGCCGAGATAGCCTTGGGTCGGACTCAGCTCAGTAACAAAACGAGTTGGCTCAATTCGGCTCGGTTACAAACGAGCTTTATCCGAGCCGAACTTTTTCCGAAAACGCTACTAGCCGAATCCGAGCTCCGAGCTTTTTGGACAGCCTTAGTAATTAATATGCTAAAGACATTCTAAGAAGAAAATAGCACATATGCAAAGAATTGTCAAATGCATTTTGAAACAAAATATCTAAAAAGCATACACATAGTCATCGATTTTGACGTTGTTCCCGAACAGACTGATAATGACCATAAAGCTTGAAGATTCTTGGTGGTGATGCCTTGGTTAGTAGCACGATCACAAGTTGTTTTGTGTCTTGTAAATAGTAATTAATAAATAGTGTTTTGAAACCTTTGTTTGCAGGTAAATATTTGTTGTTACTGATTTAGAGATGAAAACAAATATCTGCATTCTAAAAGTTTTCTGTGTACCTGTATAGGTGAAGTTTTATCACTTTTAGCCATTAGTTGTGCAGAAGACTCCCCCAGAGTTGTGATCCTGTTATGCTGCAAGCTATTCTTCATTATGCCACTACCTACACAGCCAACAGTTGCCTTGTATTATGCCTCCTATAGTAATGATGAAGACAAACTTAGCATATATATATTCAAATAATTCATATCATTTTTTCAACCTAATGGTAGATTCTTTGAACAGGCGTCATTAGTTTTCACTTCCTTTATCTGCTGCTGCATTGTACTGGACTGTGCCGTCCTGCCTAAAATTTCTTTTTCACTTCCATGTTGACCAACAGAATTTGTAACTCCAGCTGCGATTGCTGACTCTGATGAAGTCCTATCATGATGACCAACAGAAATTGAAACTCCAGCATCTGCTGTTGACTCTGAAGGAGGCCTATTGTGTTGACCAACAAAATTTGCAACTCCAGCTGCTACTGTTGTATCTAAAGGAGGCCTGTCATGTTGACCAACAGAAATTGCAACTCCAGCTGCTATTGTCGTCTCTAAAGGAGGCTTATCATGTATAGAATTTCTAGGTGGCTCACTAACTTTAAGGCGCTTTTTTTCTTGTTCTTTTGGTTCAACAACTGCACATTCAGTAAAATTTTTGCTCTTAGCAGCAATGCTTTTCAAATTCGCTTCTGAACTGTTCTTTATGGAACTTGAAGCTATCTCCTTATCAAGTTTGCCAGCTTTACTCTTTATCTCATTTTCACGAATTGCAATCAATTGCCTTAGGTCTTGGAGTTTATTGCTGTTGACATGAACATTTTGGCCAAAGTTAATTATGCTAGGGGAGTTAGCTTTTTTAGGATGAGCTTTTACCCCAACAAGCGTGCTTCCACCATTCTTAAATCTGGCTCCATTAACTCTGTTCACAGATGAGACAAATGTGCGACTTGTAGATAATTTTTTTGGGCTCTTGCTGTTAGTTTTGGTAGTTTGTTTCACCATGTGTGACTGTGAGTTCACCAATGAATTAGACAATATTCTATTCTTCACAGCACATGTCATCTCATCAGACTCCATTGTGCTTCCATTCTTGTATTCTTCCGAGTCACTGCCACTGTCATCATCTGAGAAACTAATCACAAATGGGACTCGATTCTTCTCGACACCTTTACGTTTGTTTGAATTTCCAGTTGTTCTTAAAGGTACAGCAGGATTAGGAGTCAGTGCAGACACCCCTATCAAAGCAAAACATCAAAAAAGATAAGAATTTTACTAAAAATGTAAGTTTCAATAAAAATGTGTGGTAAAAGAGTGTAAAACCATCATACTTGAGTAAACTACATCTCTTTATAGAGCAAAAGAATCCATGAATACTACTTGCACAATTCAAGAGTTATGGCATTATGAAAAATGCTCGAATAGAAGTGCTGAAGAGAACACGTTTGATTCAAAATAAATATAGACGGGTATGCTAATAGCTTAATGTGAGCGTTGAAGTGTAGCTAGTCAATTGTATTAGTTGTTAATAAGTTAACTTGTTACAAGAATAAGATTAGTGATTGATTTTTTGAGTTTATCTCCCTCTTCTCTATTGATTCTTCTTCGTATTTGATCTTTCACTCTTTTCATTCTTGATCATCATTTCTATACGTAGCAAAGGTATTAGAGCTATATTCCGCTTGAGTCTTGACCGCGGGTTAGGGCAACAAAGGGATTACCATTGACAGTGGAACAACAATTAGAACAAGTGAACAACAAATCTTCAACAGCAATTAAAGTTAAAAATTTTTCACAGTTGACATTAAAATTGATTCACAACAGCAACAACAAATCAACGAAATAGGCGTTTTCATGGAAATTGCTATGGACGAGATTATGGCACTTAGCCAAGAAGGTACAATCAAAGATTATTGTGACTATGTTAAAATTAGGTTTCATGAAAGCTGTATTGATGAAGATTATACCATATACCTCTTCTTGGAATGCCTAAAATCAGAATTAAGTGAAGTTTTTATGCAATGGCACCAACACAGACTTCAATCATTGAAAGATACATTTTCTTTAGCCCTTAAATTTGATTTAAATAAATTGAAGGATACACTTTCTCATGATGATCCTAATTCTTCTTTATACTTAAAAGATGAGTCCCGTCAAGTGTTTGATGAAATGTCCGGTGTGTTTAAAAAGGAAATTGGTTCTATAAATCAAGAATTGTTGATAGGAATGATTCAAACGATGGTGAAAAGAATAATGGAATAACTGAATATTTTGGAAACGAAACAAATTTGGATATAATTGAATATGATAACAGGTATAAGATTAAAGAACCCAATACTCTTCCTCATGATACTAATTTGAGCCATTAGAGTGTTACACACAAGAATGACAATGTAAATGATGTTTAAAATCAAGATATGAAGATAGAAATTACAATGAATAATCAGGATAATTTGGTAAAAATGTTAGATATTGGTTGGATTTGCTATATGAAAGGTAAAGATGTTGAACATGAAGATACTACACAATTGAAAACTATCTTGGGTATTCAAGGACCTTATTTGAGTAGCGTTGTTGTGAAACAAGAAGCAAACTAAAGCGGAATTCAATTGAATTGAACCAAAAGAAAACAAACGAAAAAGACAAAACAATATATCAGCCAAGGAGTTAGAACTAACCAGGAAATTGAACTTGTGAATTTAAACAAGAAAATTGGTTTTGCTAGTCTACGTTGTTCAAGTGATGGTATTGAATTTCTTAAATTCGAAAAAAAGAATGTAGTTACTAGTCTATCTGATGCAATTGAACTCACAAGTCAAGTCCATGAAAAAATGTGTCAGTATCTACTTGGTAGTTATTGGAGTAGCATTCCAAGATTATTTTTCAGAGAAATTTGGCCATATTTAGAAGCTATCAAGTGCAGATATTGAAACAAGTAGCAGGTTCTCACACTACAACGGACAACGAGGTGGTTAAAGGAAACAATAAAGATGCCATGGAGATTTTGATTAACATTTTTTTGTGTGATAGTTACTTACAGTTGTTCTTATTCTAATTTTTGGGGACAAAAATCTTTTGAGAGAGAGGGGGGGGGGGGGGGGGGGGGGGGTACTACTAGGTATCAAATAGTACAAGGGGTCAATTGTAATAGTAGCATAATATGAGGGTTGAGGTGTAGCTACTTACAGTTTTTCTCCTTCTTCTTTGATCTTTCACTCTTTGGGTTATTGATTACCATTTCTATATGCAACAATGGTATCATATTATCCTATTATTACAATTGACCCCCTCTATTATTTGATATCTAACACAAACTATATGCACATATTACATTACCAAAAAAAAAGCACAAAATTTCTTCATGAATTAGAAATAACTATTAAAAATGGAAACTAAAAATAATGCATATATTCTCCGTACAAGTTTTCATCAATGAATACGCAGTTCATTGGCTTTTCTAATGACTGGTGAATTGAAAATTCTTCTGCAAAAAAAAATACCTTTCTCCTATGCTATTCTCTTCAAAATCGTATTATTTTATTTTAAGTAATCAGTTGAATCTCATGCTTCATTTATGAGATTCTTTGTGTCAAATCTAAACTTGAGCAAGTGGGTGCATGTGCATGTGTGTTTGTTAAATAAGTTTAATGACTGTGTAGAGTAACCTAAAACTGACTTTGCTTTATTGTACTTGAAACATTTTACTTTTAGAAGATAGATATCCGAAGTTGTTTCGAGGACTTTCTGAAGAAAACAAATTAAAATGACTAGTCCAACCTACCCTTATCAACAACACGGGTACCCTTGTTCAAAGGAACTGCTGAAAGAATGGTTGCATTAGGGTTCTGAGAAGCTGCAATGTCCTGAAAGAAACTCAATGTATTAGCCTGAAAAGAAGTCCATTCATAATTAGGTTTCCCACTACATGGCAACTGAATTTGTTAAACATCTATTCCATTTACATGGTTGCAACTATATGAAAAAATGCACCAAATGAATAACAACAAACATATAATGAGAAAACAACCCACAGATGCATCTATCTACATGCTGACTAGATGCAATCGTGTAATTTGGCTAATATAGCCAACAGAATCCAACACTCCCAGCTACTCACTTCAGCTTCGGAAGCTAATAAATCCTTCAACACTTTTTTTAAAAAAACAACCTAAGATACCACAAACACATCATATCCATATACACGTTAACAGGAGTGCCAAATAAAACCCCAAATTAGAGTAATAAAAAAAAATGAATCACACAGTTGTAATACCAAAACGATTGAGATAATATAGACCTAAATCATCAAGGTAAATAATGTTCTTACAAATCTAACTAAAATGTTACCAAATCACCTAATTGAGATTCTTATTACTGTTATATACAAATAAAAAGGAATACGTATAACAATAGCCGATTAGCCAATAAGCATATAATCACTAGTCTAAACATGGAAACTTTAATTTTAAGAACCATAAACCAAATGATCAAGACGACAATCGACTGTAAATGGGAAAAAAACCCTATAATTGGAACACAGCATAATTATATAGCCATGAAAACAACACGAATCGTATCATACAAATCATTAGTAAGTTAAAGACGCTAGGGTTTTACAGACATACGTCGTTTTCCGAAGCAGAAAGGTCGGCTTCTTCTGTGAATTTGGTGATAATCTTTGCATTGCCAACATGATCAGATGTTGTCGGAGGAGAAGAAATCGTCTCCTCCATCCTCAAATCACTCTCCTGTGCGTGGTATGAATGAATGTCCGTTGAAACGAAACGAAACGAAATATATAACGACGACCAGAAACCGTCATTTTATGAAACCTGAAATCTGCGAGCAAGGTCCAAAATGCCCTCATTTCAGATCCATAGATTGAATTATTACTTGACCTCATAAAATTTAAAAATTATCAAATATTAATTAAATAAGTTAATTTATAATAAGGGAAAATGCTACGTAAATGTAACCAAGTTTTTTAACTGTTTTAATTAGGGTTATTGGAATTTAATATTCCCAACTTTCACCTATTGGTCGGCAATACTCCCTACTGAAGAAATGTTTACTGACACCCCCAACTTTCAACATACTTTCTTGTGCCACTCCCCGGTTAACGAAATTCAAACGGTGTTAATTTTTTAATGATGTGGCACTGAAGCTTCCACCTCACATGCTGATTTGGCTTTTTTTCTCCCATTTTTTGTTCTTTCTTTTACACACATGGCATCTTATCCATCCCTCTCCACAAAATAACATTTCATAGCCCTAATTCTATGAAGATCGACATACCTAGCTCTTGGTTACATAATCATTGACATTAATGGCTGGAAACAGTAGAGTACCATTAGCTTGCATCTGGTACAGCCTCTTAACACCGGTGGTAGTTTCCTCCGATACACCGACGACTAATCTCTCCTTCATCTTGTGATATTTCTTCGGATCGATTTGAAGCCCTTCTTTGATGATTGATAACACGATCTGGAACTCAGCGTTATCGGTGGACCCATCCGGCAACTTTCCGGTCTTCTCGAACTCCTCGTCCGCCTTAACTCCTTCGTGGATCAACAGCGTCGCATCACCTCCGTCGTCAACGATCAGATCTGGACCACCGTAGGGCCCCAATCGAGAGCCCGTTCATCGCATCACCTCCGTCGTCAACAATCTGGAACTCAACGTTATCGAGGGTTTCACCTTTCCAGGTGCACACGGTGGCGGAATCACGGGCGATGGCAGCGGCGGCGTGGTCCTGGGTCGAGAAGATGTTGCAGGAGCACCACCGGACCTCGGCGCCCAAGACGGTGAGGGTTTCGACAAGGACGCCGGTTTGAATCGTCATGTGGAGGGAGCCAGTGATACTGGCGGCTTTGAACGGCTGTGACGGGTCGAATTCCAACCGGCAGGACATGAGACCGGGCATTTCGACCTCGACAAGTTCGAGCTCAAGACGCAATCTTTGACTTTGTATTCCTGTGTGTAAAAGAAAGAACAAAAAATGGGAGAAAAAAAACCAAATCAGCATGTGAGGTGGAAGCCTCAGTGCCACATCATCAAAAAATTAACACCGTTTGAATTTCGTTAACCGGGGAGTGGCACAAGAAAGTATGTTGAAAGTTGGGGGTGTCAGTAAACATTTCTTCAGTATGGAGTATTGCCGGCCAATAGGTAAAAGTTGGGAGTATTAAATTCCAATAACCCTTTTAATTAAATAACTGAAATTTTGTTTGTTTACCAAAAGTAACTAAACTTTAATTTACTGTTTTAATACTATGTAAAGCCCTGTTTGGGATTGCTTATTTAACTTCAAAAGGACTTTTGTTTAAAGTGTTTATTAACTTATAACTTTTTGAAATGAAGTTTTTAAAAATGTGTTTGGATTAGCTTTTTCAAAATTAATTTTCAAAATGACCAAAAAGGACATTTTTTTTATTGACACTATTTAATGTTATTGGGTAAAGGGTAAAGAGTGTGGTAGATTTGTAATTTTATGACAATAAGTCATAAGTCATTTTCAAAAGCTAGAATTTTTAGCTTTTGAAAAACAACTTATCACTCTTACAAAAAGTCATTTTCAAAAGTCCTTTTAAGTTTCATAAACAACCTATTGACTTATTGGCTTTTCGAAAAAGCCAATAAGTCATTTTAAGATGAAATCCCAAACATGGCCTAATTATCAGGCCATCAAGTTACAATTTTTTTTAAAATTTTCTTATTATCTTTTAATGCTTATGTGGATATTACTTTTCTTCGGTGGATTGTTTTTCTTAATTTATGATTTTCTTTTAATAAAATATGTGGATATTATTTATTTTATATGGATTATATAAAATCAAAATAATTTACTAAAAAACCTTTTGACGTTTGGTTTGCCCTTCCACAAAAAAACCAATCCCTGTAAACCTTCACGAAGAAACCCATCTAGGAAGTTTCCACCATGAAATCTCTCAGCTATAAGGAAGACGGTTCCAATCCAGATTCGATCGACAACAAGATTCAACGGTTCACAACGAAAGCAACTACATTCGATCAACCACATTTCAGTCGACCTGCAGACGCGTTCCAGACGACCCGTAGCCACGTTTCAGTCGACCTACAGCGTGGTTTAGTGGACCAGTAGCATGATTCAGTCGATGATGGCTATATTCGAGATTCAATTAACAACCAACAACACGCTGCAAGCGACGATGAATGGATGCACGATTCAGTCCACGATTCAAACATTGTTGACCTAATTGGGGTTACAGTCGATGATGAATGGATGCGTAATTTACTAGGTTTGGTTTGTTTTATTTTTTTTGGTTTGTATTTACGCATAGTGTGTTCGTTTTTGGTTTTTGAGTAAATTGGTTCGGTTTTTTTTATATTCCGTGAATATGAGTTTGGCTTTTGGTCAATAGAAATAAAATTAGTCTTGGTCTACGATTTTGTTTACAGAATTCAGTGGTATCAATAACATAAGCCAAATGAATGACACATTCAGTAAAAAGAGAAAAAGAACGCAAAGGTTGGAATTGGAAGAAAACGAAGTGCCGATGAGAAAACGAAGTGCCGATGAGAAAGAGAAAAAGAACCAAAGGTTGGAATTGAAAGAAAAATGTCTTTCCAAAATTGTCAACAAAAGGAGCATAATGTTAGATCTTGCACAAACGACAAAAAAGACCCGCCGTCAAAAGAAAAGAGGCCAAAAGGTAGACCCCAAAAAAATGATGCTACATAGAAACCTGACACATCATCAATTACAACCTATTAAACATAAATTGCAACATAGAAAGAGGCCACGTCATTATTTATATTTTCACATCATATTAAACATAAAAAATTAATGAAACCTGACACATCATCAATTGCAACCTATTAACCTGATAATTTCATATTATTAGAACAAAAAGTTAAACTTTAGTGACTTTAAAGTAACAAAAAAACTTTCAGTGACTTAATTGAGACAATTTTCAAACTTGGTTACATTTCTATAAAGTTATCCCTTATAATAAATAATTATTCGAAATTTTGTATAAACAAATTAAACAGTTTTTTAGAAATACGAGGAGGTTGAAATGATATTTTATCTAGTTTAGGTAGAGATGTGCTAAGTTCGGTTTTGCCTACAACCGAAACCGACATAAACGTTTTTTTTACTAACCGATCAGTTTGTTGGTTTTTTTTGTTTCATATTTCAGTTCGGTTTGGGCTTTATTATATTATTATTATTATTTGAATATTGAAATTGAAAAGGTTTCACGATAAAGATCAGCAAATTACAATACAATTAAAACATCATCATCATGTATTACATTAAAAAAACCGAAGTTCAAAAGTAGATATGTAATAGTTGAGTCCATCTAGTCTCAATATTTGTCATCCTCAACGATAGATTCTTTGTGTAAGAACGTTTGTTGAAGTCAGTCAAATGGACGGCACAACAAATGAAAGATGGTGTACACAACTCACTTTATTGTATTATTGGATCAATAGCCTAAATACTAAACAATAGACTTGGTCCTAAATATTAATACTTGACCCATACACAACTTGGAAGCTTGTTCGTTCGACATAAACAAAAAAAAATAAATCAAAATCATTAAAAATGCCCCCAATCAAGTTGGCACACCAAACATTGGTTGCTCATTAAAATATTATTAAAGTAGATATCTATGACACATGTAATTTCATGGTTGGTTAAAATTATTATTTTTGGATCAAATTTATCTCTTAAAATCTAAACATTATCTTATTCAAAAAAATATAAAAAAATATCAAAATTCTAGAATTTTTTTTTCTATTTATAGAGTCTAATATTGATATAGTTTCACAAACAATCTTAATACTCTATTTCTAACTTCTTCTGATTTCTTATCTTTTATCACGGATCCTTCATATCCAAATAACTATTTCAATCTTGAAGATCCAAACGATTATTCTCCTTCCTTGTTATTTTCAAACTCAGTTGAAGATTTTGTCACACAAAGTCCTCAATCGTCACAAAATGTCGGAAAAGAATCACGAGCCAACAAATGGGATGCTGCTGAGGATATTGCTTTGATGTCGGCATGGTGTTTTGCTAGTGAAAATAAAATTCGTGGCAAAAACCAAAAAAAGAAGCGTTATGGTCACAAGTCAAGAATTTGTATGAAGCAGCTCAAAAAGAAAATCCACAAAAGATAGGGATACTGTGACACCTCGCAAATTCCATGTCAGCACTTACTATATTTACATAATAATGTGTATTATTATTACTTACGTGGCACTATAATTATAAATATTTAGTGTGACACGTGGCACAAAAGTCCAAACACACAGATAATTCGAGGAGTTATCGTAAAACGCTCGCACGTGTCTTGAATAGCGAACTTTGGAGAATTAAACAAACCACAGTCCACTTTCACTACACTTAGGTTCTGGGAAACCTAAAATAGCTAGAACAATACTTATATGCCAAGAAACGATGATAGTAATCGAGAAATAAGCGAAAATCGGTTCGAAACAACAAAATTGGACCTATTGGGCTCTCCCAGGACCCGTCGCGGTACGCTAAGGGCCTCAGATTGGGCCTTAGCGGTACGCGAAGGCTGGGCGGGGAAATTTGAATTCTCCGAAAGTCTTCGCGGTACGCGACGGCCGATCAACTTCCCTCATCGCGGTACGCGGCGTGTTTCGGGAAACAAACGATTATTTTAATCATTACGGTACGCCGAGGTGCTCTTTTGTCAGTCTTGGCGGTACGCGACGCCCCTATACACGCAAAATCTTTATTAATCCAAGACACAATCATTTCAGTCGCCCTATAACACTATCTCTCGAACCCCAGACCATATTTGCTCTTCATTTTCATTAGAATACACTCCATAACCCCTGGAATCAAGAAAATCAACACTTGAGAAGCACCATTGAAGCTTTTGAAGACTTGAGGTGAGCTAGGAGGCATCATGCACCATCCCACGCGATTTGAAGCTACTGTGGAAGCATTCACAGGTCTCCTTGAAGCTATCTACCTCTGTTTCAGTAACATTCAAGCTCCAAAGAAGTCTTGGAGGTAGTTTCCTAGCACCATTCTACACAAACTTTGCACATACACACACATGCAAGCCAATATGGCCACATGCAACATTAGCACCACTTTAATCACGAAATTTGCGTGTATGAACCTGTTAATTTTGAGTTATGTGGTTGATTTGATGCTATGAACACGATCTATGATGATTATGACAAGATTTGATGGTCATTTGATGATGTTGCCATGAGATAAGGCTTTTGAGCCACATGCATGTACAATCTAAGTAGATTCACATGATTATTGATATTGAAATGTTGTTGGACATGATACTTGATATGATTTGTAAGATCTAGAAGTGATATTGTTGTCAAGAAATGGTATTTTGAGATAGTTACTAATTTTAGTAACTTTATTGTTACAAAATGTGTAAAGATGATGAAATGGCAACATGCATGTGTTTAGATCTAGGATTTATATTTAAAATAATGATTGGGAACTATTATGATGATTATTGATGCATCTAGGTGGCTAGAATTGTTAAAAGATGTGATTAACACCACTATTACTATAAATAGTAACTTTTAGTTACAAATGGTTAAGAGGTTATGAACTTGATGTTGCTTGAATGTCTAACATGATAACTTGATCATAACATGATGATATTAGATGATTTGAGTTATTAGAATCATTGAAATATGGTTACTTGTCACAAGTTTCCATAAATGGAAACTTTGGTTATAAGAATTGCTCATAAATCTTGAATTGGTTAAGTTTGAGTTACAATGATAATGTCAAGAGTCTTAGGATCATGTTAGAAAGAATTATTGATGTCTAGGATGATGAGAAAGGAGAACTTTCTAAAAATAGTAACTTTTAAATAAGAAACGTGCTTAACCGACTATGTGTGACAATGTGCTATATGATAACATGTTCATTTAGGTTAACCATGCATATTAGAACAATCGGAAAGTGATTTCTTGTATGATTTGCCTTAAATGGGAACCTTCCTAAAATAGAAACTTACTATAAATAGTAAGTTTCCTCACGGATATGACTTTGGTGCGCACACACATTCCATGACACTATATCGCACGTCACACGATCACTCGAATTAAATCGTCACCAACGGGTCGTTAGGTCAAATAAGGTCAACACGACCCACATAACAACTTAGAGTTGTTTGGACACGAACACGGTCCTGCGAGACCCACACAAATGTGAACACAAGCTCATAACACCTATGTGATATAGGTAACCGCTGAAAGAGGCGCACTATTCCGTTCTCGTACGAACGCACTCTACTAAAACTCATGTGAGTTTACGGCCCCACTTTTACTCTTTAACTGTTTTGCTAAACTTTTGGGGTGAGAATACAATGCAACTATTTTAGATATATGACTGATATGTTGTAAAACTATTTTGAGTGTAACTAGTATCGCATTAAGCCCTCACGTATCCTTACTGTTAGTTGTGTAACAAACGAGTCGTTATTACGTAGTACTACTGGGTTTGACTAGCCCCACTCGGCAACAATGTTGACTGGAGGTCATAACGAGTGTAATATCGATGTTGATGCCGGGTTCAGCGATTAGGGCTGTAAACGAACCAAACGTTCAGCGAAAAGTTCGTGAACCGTTCGGGGGAAGTTCGTTTATGTTCGTTCGTTTAATAAATGAACGAACACGAACAAGAAATTTTGTTCGTTTAGTTAAAGGAACGAACACGAACAGAGGTTGTGTTCGTTCATTTGTGTTCGTGAACGTTCGGTAAGATGTTCGTTTAAGTTTATTTATTATATTTATTCATTAAATGTGTTCTATATTTTTAATTTCTAATTTAATACCATAATATTTAATTTATTTTAATTTAATACTATAATATTTTAATTTATATACTTATAAATGATTATCTATAATGCTTGAGATTAAGAATATTGATTTTTATTGTTTAAATAATATGTGTTCGTTAGCGTTCGTGAATCGTTCGTGAACAACCTAAATTCCTTAATGAACGAACACGAACAAGAATTTTCGTTCGGTTAGCGTTCGTGAAGCGTTCGTGAACAAGTTAAAAGTTAAACGAACGAACACGAACAAGGGCTCGTTCGTATTCGTTCGATTCGTTTACAGCCCTATCAGCGATGACCCGGGGAGGCAACGGAAACAGTCTGGTTTCGGTAAGATGAACTGACACACTCCCGGATCGTAGATCCACAAACAACTTAACATACCCAGTATATGTCTGTTTACTGATTTATGTCTGTCTAAACCTGTGAACTCACCAACTTTATAGTTGACACTTTTTCGTATGTATTCTCAGGTAACTGATGAAACCCAAGCTAGGACGCACCGGAGGACACACAAGAGAGTCTCATGCATATAGACTCAAGTCCTAGGCTTGTGATTGATTTATGTCTCTTAAAACAATATTGATCATGTAGTGTTTGATACAATTTATTTTCCGCTGTAACCGTTAATTCATATTTCCGCTGCTTGACATTATAACTTTTCTGCTGCATATTTATTAAAACTTGTTTTATTTACAAAACTGTATGGTTGTGTAACTCATATAGAGTCGTTCTATATGACCATGAGCTATGATCTTGGCCACGTCACACCCGCGTGGTCTGACACCGCACGTGGAAAATTGGGGGTGTGACAGATACGAAATGAAAATCAAATGAGAGGTCGTTTTAAACGACTTAACGAAAATGCCCAAAAGTGGGTTGCTGCATATCGAGAAGCATATCGGCAAAAAAAAAAAGTGGAATGAGCTTGAAGGATGTTGAGAAATATGCTCATAAAATTTATGAGCAAGAATCTGGGTGCAAGTTTAACGACTCTATTGTTTTTTATGAAGTTACGTGTAAACATCAGAAGTGGGATTTACAGTTAAACTACGACACAACACGTTCCCGTCCTGAGTGTGAAGTGGGTAATAAAGAAAGTGGTGGTAGCACAAAAAGATCAAGAGCTACTGAAGAAGGGGGCTATTGTGTCAATTCCAACCCAGAAATACCAACTAGTGGTGGTTCAACAATTAAACGTCCAACAGGGAGAGATTCGGCTATGAAAAAAGGTAAAGGTAAAGCTTATAATGAACTTGCAGAAGAACTTCGTGCAATGAGGGTTACAAGAGATAGTGAAATTGAACTCATGATAAAAAGAGTCGAGTTGGAGCAACAGAGGGTACAATATAAGCAAGAAAGAGACCAATAAAAACAAGAAAACTGAGCAGGAGAATATGCAACTCCTTCATCTGAACACACTGTTAGCAAAGGAGTCTTTGTCACATGAAGAAGTATACATGAAACGCTATCTAATGGCAAAGTTTTATGGAAACTAAATTGAGTTTAGTGTGTATTTTACCGTGTGTTTGTAATATATTTCATTATCATGTTTTGTACTAAACGCATTTGTAAGATATTCTATTTTCTAGTTGTGCAATATATTTTTGTAATATATTTTTAAAATCGTCATCTTCTCTGGATAACACAATCTAACATTATCTTTAAATAATATTTATTAAAAATCTAAAAAAATCGTCATCTTCCACGTGGCAATTTTTTACTTGATGCTTGGATTTTCTCTGGATAACACAATCTAACATTATCTTTAAAGAATATTTATTAAAAATCTAAAAAAATCGTCATCTTCCACGTGGCAATTTTTTACTTGATGCTTGAATTTTCTCTAGATAACACAATCTAATATTATTTTTAAAGAATATTATTTAAAAATCTAAAAAAATCGTCATCTTCCACGTGGCAATTTTTTACTCGATGCTTGGGTTTTCTTTGGATAACACAATCTAGCATTATCTTTAACAAATAGTATTAAATAGCGTACAACATTGACAATTCAACACCACTTCTACATTTCTATTATCCTTAGAAAATGTCTCAGGATGAAAATTCATCAGATGGTTCTAATTTATCGAATTTGAATGAGTACGATGAATGGAAAGCCCGAGATTTTGAACAAAATCGACAACTGGATGACATCATGAGTGAAATACTCATAAATATGCCTGCCATGTTCATAAGAGATCATCCTCATGGAACAAGAAGAAGGTATTGTGATCGAGAACGAGAGCAGGGTGAGGCACGTTTGATGCAAGACTACTTTGTTGACAACCCAACATATGATCAAGCAACTTTTCGACGTATTTTTCGAATGCAAAAACCACTATTCCTCCGTTTAGTGGATTCTGTTACAAGTAATGACAATTACTTTCAACAAAGACGTGATGGCACGGGTAGGCAAGGCCTTTCATTGTTACAGAAGTGTACCGGCGCTATGCGGGTGTTAGCATATGGGACTTCAGCTGATGCACATGATGAATATTTGAGAATGAGTGAAACTGTAACAAGGGATTCTCTTACAAGGTTTGTAGAAGATGTGATTTCATGCTTCGATCAAGAATACCTGAGAAGGCCCAATGAAGATGATTTAAGCAGGCTCCTCCATGTTGGGGAAGAACGTGGATTCCCTGGAATGATAGGCAGCATAGATTGCATGCATTGGCAATGGAAAAATTGTCCAACCGCTTGTGCAGGACAATATGCAGGCAGAAGCGGTAAAACAATAATCATTCTAGAAGTTGTTGCATCATATGACTTATGGATATGGCATGCATTCTTTGGAACACCTGGTTCGTGCAATGGCATTAATGTGCTCCACCGATCTCTTATTTTTGATGATGTATTGTCAGGTCGAGCACCAAATGTGAGTTACGTGGTGAATGGTCGAGAATATAACATGGCATATTATCCAACTGATGGTATATATCCTCCATGGGCAACTTTTGTCAAGTCAATAACTCCTCCACAACTTCGAAAACATAAATTGTTTGCTCAACATCAAGAGGCCAATAGAAAAGATGTTGAACGAGCATTTGGAGTTCTACAAACTGGTTTTGCATTTCTTCGACACCCATGTCTTGTGTGGGACAAAGATATGATGGAAAAAATTATGATTGCGTGTATAATCATGCACAATATGATTGTTGAATATGAACGCGACACGTATCTTAACTATTATGATCCATCCAAATTTATAAATGACATGCCTTCAAACCGACAACAAAGAACCTCAATTGAAGATGATGAACAATCTTTCTGTCACACCCCCAATTTTCAACTAACGGAATCATACCGTTTGGGACGTGACAAACCAGGATCTCAGATCATTAGACATAACGAAGACCTCTATATGAATTTCAAAACATACTTTGGTCTAAAACTGTAATATCAACGTTTTCAAAGTTTGCGGAAGCGTTTTAAAAACAATAACAAACGAAATAGTTGTAAAATGTATTAAAAGCATGCGACTCGGTCTCCTAGTCCATGCTTGCTTGCTGTGTACCTTAGCATCCTGAGAAAACATGTAAATCAAGTCAACACAAAGGTTGGTGCATTACACAGGTTTAAGCATTCACAATGTTTAAAACAACAGTTTGAATATAATGTTTGCAGATAACATAATCACACATGCATAGTCATGATAGCTAGTCATTTCTACTATTTACATAAGTGGTCAACACCGAAGCTGACTGTTGCATGCTATCGCATGTTTTGCCTTGCAACTATTGTCTAGCATAAACAATAGTAATGTGTGTTTAGTCAGTCAAACACTTGCGTAGATCCCATCTACCAAGTGAGGTTTGTCAAACCTAATAGATCTATTTCCAACTACCATGCTTTGCACTACGGCAAACTAAACGGTTCGAAATGTAAGGACTTGTAATGCTATGTTTGCACTAAATGTAAACAGCTAACTCATGCAAGTGATATGTATCTAAAAGTGTTTGTTGCACATGTTTTCTCCCCCAAAACAGTTAAAATGAGAAAGGGTCGTGTACGCACCTTTGATTGTAGCAGAATGATCAAACACACGTGAACTCGCGTAGAAAATCCTCTACGAAGAATCTGTGTTTAAACAATTACAATGTGTTATTCGGGATGTCATTTTGTGCTTGAAGTCACATACGTGTCAACACACGTATGTTAGAGTGTTAGAAATGTGCATACGTAAGTACGCGTAGATTTAAAGTCGTTTAAATAAAATCATATAATCGTTTATGATTTTATTTAAATAAGCGTAATTATACGCGATTTCGTTTTCGGGTTAAAATATGAATTTTTAATATTCTAATACGTTCGAAATAGAATTCTGGTTCTAACGCAATTCGAACGAGTCGAATCGGAGTTAAAACGAGTAAATTATGACCAAAATACTAAAAACAACATTAAAATCCCAAAAACTGTTGGGGCCGGGTTCGAACCCGTGACCTCCAACTCAACACCCCCACACCCCTACCATCTCCTCTATTCCAGATTTTGTTAACACATTTGGTTTTTAACTCTTATAAGCCCAATCGGCCCATTGATCCCATAGCTAATCATAGCCGAAGCAATCCACACCCAATTGACCCACAATTTGCACTTGATCATTCCTAAAACCTTAGGGGTTCTATTCCTGTAATCCAACCGACCCTGTAGATGATTTTAATTCGAAAATGAACCACTATAACTCGATTAATTGGGTGTATAAACGTTCGAACTTGAGTTCACCCACTCCCCATTCAAATCGATTGAATTGATAATCTATTGTTATTGGATTCATAGGGTTTTCATTAAACCCTTGATTTCGACTCACTCTGCACAAATTAATCGAATTTTCATGATCTTTTTAACCAAGAACCCTAACCCGTTCCTAAGATGAATACTTGAAACCGGTTAACACCCAATTCGAAAGTTTTTGATAAAATTAACATAAGATTTACTTTAATCGAGGTCTTCTGATATTGTGGTATCATTTAATTCGATTTTTGAGCCCATTAGAATCAAATCCCCCAATTTCGTTTATAGATAAACCCTAGAACTCGATCATGATCAATTCGCTATTCTTAGATGTGAGTAACCTAGGGATTTCATTCACTAGAACTCCACGAAGCTACTGCATGATTTAATTAGAGTTTGAAACACGTTTGAATCAAAATCCCCAAATCGGTTTCTCTAGAACCCTAGAAACTTGAACTTAATCAATTCGATATTAGAACTTGGAATTAACATGGGGATTTGCTTAATCGGATCTCTCTGAACTTGTAGTACCATTTAATTTGAACATCTAATCGGTTTAAGTCAAAACCCCCAAATCGTTTAAACTTAGAACCCTAGAATTAGAACATCATCAATTTAAGATTTTTAGATGAAATTGTGTTAGGGATACTCTTAGTCGACTGTTTTAGAAGATGTAGAAACGATTACTTACTTGTTTCAATGTAGGATCGTTATAGATCAACTCCAATCCCTAAGTTCGGCCGCCCCTTCAATCGAATCCCTCTCCCCGCAAGTTGTTGAATGAAATTGCTGTTTGTAATAGTCTCTAATACCACCGATTAACAGCTATGTGGGTTCAATTGTGTGAGTTAAAGTCGAAGTACACGATTTTGATATGTACAACTTCGGTTTCGACCTTGAAGGGTTTAATTGCTTTCAATACAATGATTAATAGTCTAGTAACTGATAAGAACGTTTGCTATTCATCAATGAAAGTTATTTACATGATTAATTCGACTCATAACGGCTTTTTGCTATGAAATTCGAATTTCACTCGCTTAGCAACTTCGAATTTTTACTTTATTAGTCAAGATTGAACATTCTTGATAATATTTAACCTTTATTCCCATAATCCAAGTGTTCTATAAAATCATGCATCTAAATTCCATCCTTTTAACTTAATATTGCTTGATTTCCTGTGATTTCGGTAACTTTTAGTTAACGAAGTTAAACCAAAATATCGAATTGTCACTAATTGGGCCAATTGAACTATTATTGGGCTAGGTTAACCCATTTGGCCTCATAAAATACAATTGGGCCTACCCTCTATCCATTTGGGCCTCATAAAGTAAAATTGGGCCTACAATCTATACAGCCCAATAAACCTTCTGTTTCCGATCTAGTGTCCAGCGAACCTTTTGTGATTTCGCTACTTTCAGTTAACAGGGTTAATTCGAAAATATCAGATTGTCACACTTTCCAATACTCTACGGAACGAATTGCAGACCTATCCACCTATATGACCAATAGGGCACAAATTCACAATAGAGAAGCTCATAACGCCTTAAAATATGATCTGATTGAGCATGTATGGCAAAAATTTTCTATTGCTGAATAAATATGTGCTTTTCATGTTATGATTATAACTTTTTTTATCACTTTTATTAAATAAATATGAAGAATTTAATATATATATATATATATATATATTTTTAATTTTTAATTTTAGTTTAAATTTAATAATTTATGTGGTTTTTAAATAAAATAATTATTTTTAATGAAATAAAATTAATCATAAAACAATATTTATTTGGTGAAAATTAGGTGGGTTGGGTTGGTTGTGAATGAGAGTGAAAAAATTAAGTTTGGTTGGTTGTATATATGAAAGAGAGGGTTAATATTTTATGGAATAGTTTCGTATGGTTGGTTGTGGATGAGAGTGGTCTAAACAATAGATTGGTCCTAAATATAAAATAATAAGAAGTGGATCATATATGTTATGTTTGGTTTTTCTTGATTTTGAGAAAATGAAAAACCAAAATTGAACCGAAAATTTGATTTCGGTTTTTTTTTATTCAATTAATTTCGGTCATTTGTTCAGTTTTGATTTGGTTTTTGCTCAACCCTAATTTTAAGAGAGTTAAAAATAGAAGTTTTGATATTAAGTATTTAAGTGCATGGACAAACTTTAAATTCTAAAAATTTCAGAGAATTAAAACAAATTTTACCAAGTTTATGAACTAAACCTTAAAACTTTTGAGAGTTGAACGGTTAGAAGTACCAACTTAATGAAGGGATTGCCTCTTAACAAGAAGGTCTTGGGTTCAAATCCAAGCAATAAAATAACATTTGAAAGTAATTTATAAATAGAAGTAGGATAATATTAATGTTCTAAAAAAAGAAGCACGGAAAGAAACTAATATTATATTAAAGAAAAAAAGTATAATGAAACATGCATCCAAAAACTAAAGTACAATAAAAATATATAAAAAAACAAAGTAGTAATAATCGAGAACTAAAATAAAAGTTTAATTTATTACATGAACTTTAGTACAACTAATACAATATTAAGAAAGTGCAAACTAAAAAAAAATAAAAGCAAGAAAGTAAATTGTAATAAAAATTAAAAAAAAATAAAGATAAAAAATTAAAAAATTAAAAAAATTATTTAATACAAATATCTAAATGTAATTGATAAATATCACTATATATAATTAAAATAGATGAAAAGTAATAGTATAAGTATTATCTACTACTCCTAATAAAAGAGTAACTCATATGTCACATGGCATTTAACTAGCATATCCAACTCATTAATCTGCCACATGTCAGTCTACTAAATATGTCACATGTATCAAATTACACGTGTCTTTACCACATACAAACTCCCAATATACATTACTAAAATTACTCATGTCGATTATGATTAAAAAAAACGACTCTTATAAATTGAATTTGCATTTAATATAGACATGATTTCAAAATGAAATAGTTATGGATTCCGTCGGTTATGATAAAAAAAAATATTTTATAAATTGAATTTGCATTTAAGTTAGACATGATTTTACATATGAAATAATCAACAGAAGTCAAGGTAAATCATTATCAAAAGTTGGGTTGTATTTAGAAGATACGGTTTTTTACGCATGGTTAACTATACGTTGCATTATTCAGAGTGAAAAGCAGGGATGCAATAAAGCTTCTGATATTAGATAAAGAGGGGAATGTTTCAAATACAACAACAAACGTTGTATACAACGAAATATTTGAAAACATATGAACAAATTTTTGTGACTTTCTTATTCTAATTTAGTATGTTTAGTGTGATATTTATCTTTATATGCTCATGTTTCTTATAAATGGTTGACTTCTGTGTTTACGTGTTTCAATGCATATCATTTATATAGTTTGAAATCATGTTTTCACAATTTATTTTTATGTATGTCTAATTATTGAAATCATAGTTTAACACGTCGATTTTACTTGTATAATTATATTAAAATCTTTTTTTTTTATCTTAACTTTAAGCCAACCCGTGTGTTATACGGGTTACTCACCTAGTTATTATATATTAGTGGTCCCCATTGATTATATATTATAATAATATTATTATATGTTATTATATATTTATATAATATATAACATATATTATAAATAGATTTCACCGGTTTATTTTTTCGTATTCCTTTCAAACACCATACTTTTCTCCCAACCAAAATACCCCTCTAAGCCCCCTTTTGAAATTGTATAAGTGTTGGGATGCTCGGATTACGCTCGGAGCGCTATCAAAACGTTAAACAAAGCTCTGCTCGTTAATACAAAAAATAAAAAACAAGGCCGTGTTAGAAGCAAGTAAAGATAAAAACATTAAGACTTTAAATAAATTTTTATTTAATTACAAGAACCTATAAATTATTAAAAGTTGATAAAGAAGGAAAAAAAGCAAGCCAGATGTCACAAACCTTGCTAAATAATACTATGTACAATGGCAAATATAATCGTATCGATGCACGCATAATGGTTAGCATTATCCATGATTGAATTTAATATCTTGTCATGCAATAATATGTCTTGTTGTGTTTCATAATTTGAACTCAATTCTCAACAAACATATCCTTGTGAGTTAATATAGGAGCATTGCCACCCACATTAGGATTAGGATTGTTATCAAAGGAAAGCCTATTGGGTTTTAAACATATCTTATAAAATCATTTGCAATGGAAGCTTGTGTTGGAATTTCAAAAATATGTTTTATTATTAAAATATGTTGTGTAAAGTGTGAAAAGAAAAAAAGGAAAAAGAAAATGGTAAATTTTTCATTTACCAATTCAATTGTAACGAATTGGCCATGAATATGTTTGTTAGTGGGCATAATGGCAACCTTTGAAATGTCATGACTACAAGTATATATAGAGGCACTTGGCCTGTTGTTTGCTTTGCTAGTTTTTAGAGAAAAAAAAATCTTTACACATTATAATACACACATAAGCTTCAAAGGCTCTCAACACAAGCTTATACTTTTTTGAGTTCTTAACAACCTATAAAGATCAATTCCTCGTGTTAAACACGCTTGTTTCAGGTAATGTTTCGGGTTTTCGGTTAACGGTTGTTGTACCCTGGGAAACAGTCGAGTTCACCTGGGTGGCCCAAAATCTGTTTTAAGGGATCTCTGTTGAACGGAAATCCTCAGCCGCCGAACTTATTTTAATTCGTTTCATCTTGTGCTATACTTTTTTTTAATTTAAATTTTAGAACTTGTTTCATCTTGTACTATATTTTTTCTTGGAATTTAAATTTTAGCACTTTTAGGTTTCTTGTAATAATGTATTTTTCATTGTGTATTTATCTGAATTATAATTCGAGTAATTGAATAATAAAATATTTTTTTATTTTGTGAACGATATTCTTATAGTTTGTTTAACATGTCAAATCTAATACTTTAAGAAACTAAAACCCATTGGTAACCCACCAAGGATTCATATGTAATTCTTGAAACTTAAATAAAATACAACCATAGAGTGTTTAGAATTAACAACATTTGTAAAGAAGTAAGAATGAGGATGGTATCAACACAAGTGTCTTCATTACAAAAGATGAACACACCAAGCAAGATGGATCTAAGTTGCTAGCCAAAACCTCTATAAAACGTCAAGAAGCAAATGTGTAGAATCACTTTTAAGAACATAAACAAACCACCTAATATTTAAGGTCTTTGTGAGTGTTCTTATGAATAAACTACTACACAATATCTCTTGTTCTTACTCCTTCCAAGAACTTGACCTCACCCTTTGTAAAAATGCAGAATTATTTTTCAAGTTATCTTCAAAAAGACTCTATGTTTGTTATTTAAAAACATAGATTGGAAAGTAAATTGAATACCTTTTTAAAAAACAACTTTTGTAACACATATTTTATGTAATGTCTTGCAACTCTCAAGGGATGACTTAATCAAACAAGCCACGTAAACTTTCCCAAAGATTAGAAAAATAAGGACAAAATGAATGCATTTTCAAACATTCATTGGATAATGGGATTAAAGTTACATAATAAACCTTTTAATATTAAAAGGTTTTATAAACTTGGATTATGTAACTCCATAAACCAAATGGCAACTCAAAAGTCAAAACCAAAACCGTTTGAGCTAGAAATTGTATAATTTGAATGTAATCAATCGAATTGAATCTTCACAGCCCTTAATCGGCACCTAGGGAACCCTTTGCACACAACAAATCAAGCTGAGAAACATTGGGCAGAAGCTTCGTTCAAGAACACAGCTGAAAGTCAACCTCCTAGTCGAAGTGATCCAATTCGACGCCAATCCTGGTAATTATCTGTCACACCCTCAAATTCCCACTCATGGTGTCAGTCCACGTGGGTGTAACGTGGCCAGGATCACAGCTCTTGGTCATATAGAACGACTCTATTTGAGTTGTACAATCACACTGTAAGCCCATAACTTCCACATGTATGACACGTGTTTTAAAACGACATCAAAGTTTAGGTCCCAGATTTTTCAAACCCACAAATGTAATTAACACCATAAACACCTCATTTACACACGACTTTACAAAATAATTGATGTTAGTTAAACATTCAATAACAAAAATTACATTTGAGTTATCACCAAAAACCTTTGTTTAACACCAACAAAGAAAAACCACAAAAAGTGTTTGATCCGAATCCTTGCGAGACAAACCGATCACGACCCCGTTCACCCCTTCCGTTCACCTGAAACACCATAATTAAGTCACCATTAGTTCATTAGAACTAAGTAAGATCACCATGCCCGACCACACGAGCTTACATGACCCAAAAAGTCAATTTTGGTCAAATTTTACTCGGGGCGTATGGTTTAGGCGTATCTGGGGCGTATCACAGACAAACTTCCAAGTTAAAGCTGAAGGAGGCGTATGATACGCCCCCCCCAGGCGTATCATACGCCGGGCACCACCTGCACATCTATTTTTGCTGTTTTAAGCCATCTCGACCCCTTTCGCTCAAATACGACCGTTCCAATACCCCCATAAACATTATATAACACCATATAATCATATTAAACACCTTAATTCACCAAATTATAACCATCATGGTCATAATATCAAACGATTTACTAACGGGTCGTTTGCACCCAAAACTCCATTGAAATCTTATTCCACAAGATTTCTCAAGTTAAGTAAACCACACCACTTGTGTTTTACTAACTTGATTACACCCAACAAGAACATTCACACACCATGTGAATAATTCAATGTCATAATCACACCACTTGTGATTCAAAACACCAAGATTAAGTCAATTTCAAATATAAGTTCACACACCTTGTGAACTATTTGCATACAACCACCACACATAAAAATAAACACTAAGTCAATCATAGACTAGTATTAGAACACCATTTCAACAATAATCAAGCAACATATATCACCTATTGCTCATTATTGACTAGCAACAAGATCATAATCACCAACTCACCTAAAAGTCAAATCTTTCACTATAACATTCATACATGCATAACACCATTACACATAACAAGTAAAAGATTTGGGTGACTTACCTTGTTCCAACGTGCTATCCTCTATAACCAATTCCTTCCCGTGTCGTTTGGTTTCACCCACACCTTCACTATCAATTCCTATTATCACAACTAATAGGTTTAATATAAAGTTTGACCACAATTAGTCAACATACACCCCTTTCACCCAATGTCAACATTTTCAATCTAATTTGTTTCCAATTGACCCCTAACCATATCAATTCACCATTATTGATGTTATAAACCCACATAATTCACATCACCATTGGTTTTAAACCAATTTTAAGTTAAATACCCTACTTGGCATTTCATCAAACACCTTGTATGCACAAGTTCATGTGCTAATGATCATTCATCATTAAAACACCTATGTAACTCCATTATTATGTTTAAAAATGATCAATCTCAACAATTTCACCACAAACTACAACAATATAGTGAATATCATTAAATCCCCACATTTAAACACTACTTTATACACCATGTTCATCAACTCCATGAAAACCCCAATTCCCCCATTTTCATGACATGTAGATCATGAAAGAAAACAATCAAAAGTTGTTCCTATATGATTATCAACATCATTAACAACATTTGACACTCTCAAAACACCAAATTTGAGAGTTTTACCCATCAAACCCACACCCCCCATGATGACCCACGAAAATCCCATCAAAAACACCCAAAATCTTACCTAGATGTTGTTTGATGCAAGGAGAACTCCAATTTCAACTTGCATTCAAGATCAAACCATGAACCAAGCACCAATTTGATCAATCTTGTGTTTTTGTGTTTTCTCTTCTTTGCTCCTCTCTTGAACGACACACACATAAAAGAATAAATGGGGATTTTGACCAAAGTCAAGATCTTATCCCTCTTTCATACCAATTTTGCCTATTTGACAACTTTGGTCCCTCAACCTTTTAAATTAGCTAACTACTTAATCAACATAATCAAGTTAATTACTAGTTAACTCAAAGACCCCCAAATATTATTAAAACACCCACCGAAATAAAATACAAATAATTTTACGCCAATTATATTATATTTTAATATTTCCCAAAATGGTCGTTACAATTTCTCCCCTCCTTACAAAGGTTTCGTCCCCGAAACCCGCGTTACACCTCAAAAAGGAAAGGATAAAATTTCCGCATTTCATCCTCGGACTCCCACGTAGCATCCGAACCCCGCCTGTTCCTCCATTGCACCATTACTTGGTTAATCGTCTTATTCCGAAGTTGCTTGACTTTTCTATCCAAGATAGCCACCGGTTTCTCAATATAATTGAGTTTATCATCAATCACCAAATCCTCCAATGGCACATAAGCCGATTCATCCGCCAAGCACTTTCGCAAATAAGATACGTGGAATGTATTGTGAATCCCACTTAACTCCTCCGGTAGCTCTAAGCGATAGGCAACCTCGCCAATCCGAGCTATAATCTTGAATGGTCCAATAAATCGTGGACTAAGTTTCCCCCGCTTTCGAAAACGAATCACACCCTTCCAAGGAGAAACCTTTAACAACACAAAGTCTCCCACTTGGAATTCGATCGGCCTCCTCCGTTTATCCGCATACGATTTCTGACGGTCTTGTGCCGCCTTTAAATGAGCTCGTATCTGATCGATTCGTTCGTTTGTCACCGTTACTACCTTTTTGCTGGCGAGTTCCCTTGGTCCCACTTCTCCCCAACACACGGGAGTTCTACATTTTCTCCCATACAAAACCTCAAAAGGAGGCATTCCAAGACTGGAATGATAACTGTTATTGTAAGAAAACTCCGCCAAAGGTAAGTAATCATCCCAACTTCCCCCAAAGTCAATGATACACGCACGTAACATGTCCTCAAGCGTTTGAATAGTCCTTTCACTCTGACCATCCGTTTGAGGGTGATACGCTGTGCTCAACAATAGTCTCGTACCCAATTCCTCCTGAAAATTCTTCCAAAAATGAGAAGTGAACCGGGTGTCACGATCAGACACAATAGTAACGGTACTCCATGTCGAGACACCACCTCCTTAACATAAATTTCAGCCATTTTCTTGGAAGAATATGTCTCCTTGATCGGTATAAAGTGAGCACTCTTTGATAACCGATCTACGATGACCCATATCGTATCATAACCGTTCCTAGTCTTAGGAAGCTTCGTGATTAGGTCCATCGTAATATGTTCCCACTTCCACATTGGAATCTCCAAAGGTTGCAATTTGCCATACGGTTTTTGATGCTCCGCCTTAACTTGAGCACAAGTCAAGCATTTTTCAACATACTTAACAATATCTCGTTTCATTCCCGGCCACCAATAGTTAACCCGCAAGTCACGATACATCTTTGTGCCTCCCGGATGAATCGAATATCTCGATTTATGGGATTCCTCCAATAAAGCCGTCTTTAAAGGACAAGTGGGAGGTATCCACACCCGACCCCACCTTGTCTTTAAACCCCGACTATCCTCATCCAATTGATGAGCTAACCCCTTAATTCTATCACGTTTCCAATTCTCCTCCTTTAAAGCTTCTGTTTGAGCAGCTTTAATTTGATTCACCAGATCCGAAGTTACCACAATTTTCATTGCCTTTACCCGAATAGGTGAAGGTTCCTCCTTTCTACTCAAGCATCCGCCACTACGTTTGCTTTCCCCGGATGATAGAGAATTTCGCAGTCGTAGTCTTTGAGTAACTCCATCCAACGTCTCTGCCTCATATTCAATTCCTTCTGTGTGAAGAAATACTTCAAACTCTTGTGGTCGGTATAAATAGTACATTTCACCCCATAAAGATAATGACGCCATATCTTTAATGCAAAAATAACCGCCGCAAGCTCCAAATCATGGACGGGATAGTTAATCTCATGAATCTTCAACTGACGTGAAGCATAAGCAATAACTTTCCCTCTTTGCATGAGAACACACCCAAGACCAACATATGAAGCATCGGAATAGACCACAAGATCATCGGGTCCATCCAGTAAAGTTAACACCGGTGCTTGAGTTAGTCTTGTCTTCAACTCCTGAAACGCCTTTTCTTGTTCGTCACCCCATACAAACTTAGTATCCTTCTTTGTAAGCTTTGTCAAAGATGAAGCAATCTTGGCAAAGTCTTGAATAAACCTCCTGTAATAACCGGCTAAACCAAGAAAACTTCTAACCTCAGTTGGAGTCTTGGGTGGACTCCATTTCATAACCGCCTGAATTTTGAAAGGATCAACTTGTATACCATTAACATTCACCACATGCCCCAAGAATTGGACTTCACGTAACCAAAAGTCACATTTTGAAAATTTGGCATACAATTTCTCCTTACGAAGCGTTTTAAGAACTTCACGCAAATGACAAGCGTGATCCGCTTCATTCTTGGAATAGATAAGTATGTCATCGATGAACACAATGACTGACCTATCTAACATTGGACGACACACCCGATTCATCAAGTCCATGAACGCCGCCGGTGCGTTAGTTAACCCAAAGGACATCACAAGAAACTCATAATGCCCATACCTCGTACGAAAAGCCGTCTTTGGAATGTCTTCCTCTCTAACCTTCAACTGATGGTATCCCGATCGAAGGTCGATCTTAGAAAACCATGAAGCACCTTGTAATTGGTCAAAGAGGTCATCAATCCTAGGTAATGGATACCTATTCTTCACCGTGACCTTGTTCAACTCCCGATAATCTATACACATTCTGAAGCTCCATCTTTCTTCTTGACAAATAACACCGGTGCACCCCAAGGTGAGATGCTCGGACGAATAAAACCCATGTCAAGAAGTTCTTGCAACTGATTCATCATCTCTTGCAATTCAGATGGCGCCAACCGGTATGGAGCCTTAGCAATGGGTTTAGCCCCTGGCACCAAGTCAATTCGGAACTCCACATCCCTTTCGGGAGGTAATCCCGGTAATTCATCCGGAAAAACATCCGAAAAATCACGAACTATAGGAATGTCTTCTATCAACTTCACTCCTTTCTCCGAATCCACCACATAAGCAAGAAACGATCGTCCGCCATTGTTCAAATACTTCATAGCTTCAACTAAAGAACATAAGATCATACCACCACGTTTCTCCCCACGAATACACACCTCATGTCCACTAGGAGACATCAATTGAATAATCTTATGTTTGCACACAATGTTGGCCCCGTGAGCCGAAAGCCAATCCATCCCAATCACCGCATCGAACTCCCCCAATACCATAGGTATCAACTCAATATCAAAATCCTCCCCATCGATTGTTAGTTTACATTTTCGATAAACATCACAAACTAGAAAGCATTTAGAATCCGCTATTTCTATTTCTAGAGGCACCGACAATTTCTCAACAACAAAAGACGAATGGTGTATAAAATTCGTAGACACAAATGATCTACTAGCCCCCGAATCAAATAAAATGTAAGCAGGCAAGGTATTGATGAAGAAAGTACATCAGGTGTGACTTTTGCTTCCTCCGCAGTGATTTGAAAGGCCCTACCCTTGGGTTTGGGTACCTCCACCTTCTCCCACTTCCTTGCCCCTTAAAAGATCGATTTTCTCCTCCACCAAATCCAGCCCCTTTAAGTTCCGGACATTCACTCCGAATATGCCCCGGTTTGTAGCAATTATAACATAAATTCAACGGGCTCGAGCATTGATTAGCAAGATGACCTTGCTTCCCACACTTATAGCAAGATAAGGGTCGTACCGAACAATCACCCATGTGGTCTTTCCACATTTAGTACAATGCTTAACTCCCCTACTTGAGTGGAACTTTGTAGGTGAGTTAGAGAACTTCCCCTTTTTAGACGACCCCGTCTCCTTCTCCACCTTCCGCTTTTCACCGCGGTCTTCCTGTCGCTTTAACTCCAACTCGCGCTCCCGAGCACAATCAATAAGTTCCGCCAATGTCTCACACTTAGATGGTGTAAGAAATTCGCGGTACTTGGCATTCAACATACTGTGGTATCGATTGATCCACATCCGCTCCGTTTGTAACAAATCAGGACAAAATCTAGCTTTGTCATAGAAGATGGCGGTAATCGTATCAATACTTTCTTCCTTATGCCTCATATGAAGAAACTCTTCGGTGATTCTGTCAATCGCCGCCTGCGGACAGAACCGTTTAAGGAACAACTCCTTAAAATCCTCCCATTTCAGATTTTTAATGCCATCCCTACCCTCTCCTTTCGAAGAAGCTCCCACCAATCCTTTGCTCTTTCGCGCAACTGATTCCCCGCAAAGATCACCTCATCTTCCGGGTCACAATGGCTCGTCTCGAACGTGCCCTCCATGTCTGTTATCCACCGTTGACTCTGTAATGGGTCAACTTCACCCTTAAATTCGCTTGGCTGCAAGCTACAAACTCCTTATAAGTTACTTTCTTTGGAGTTCGTTCCCCATCTCGCCCCCCCTGAGATTTGCAAACTCCTGTTGAATAAATTCCCTCATGGAGGCTTGCAGACCCTCCATATGGTGAGGAATCGAAGCTTCCAATGCTTTTGCCACCTCTTCTCTCACCATAGTTTGCAATTCAGTGAAATTAGTTTCATGACCTCCACCATCATTAATGTTATCACCACCATCCATTCTACGGCTGAAACAAGTTATGCGATACATTAGTTTTGCTATATAGTTCATACAACTAAACACGCCATGAAATATGAACTTAAAAGCATCACAACATCAATCTCTTAACACCTTACCTAATATTCATAACCATATTATGAATTGGTTCCATCAAGGTCATATCTATGTCAAGAATATAATCTTATGTTGGCCAGACATAACACTATACACTTCACATATCCAATTCCTTAACTTCACCTCCCCATAACATGACTAAGAAATTCGGTTCAACAAGCAAATTCACACCAAACACCAATAAACATATATAACTAAGGTAAACAATACACAAACTTGTTACCTTATACCCCCGGCTTCGTGATCGGATCTCGGATCAAACAACATTCCCCATATCAAGAGCACAACGATTTGAGTTCAAGTGTTCGCAACGCACTTGAATCCCTCAAACCAATGGCTCTGATACCAACTTGTAAGCCCCATAACTTCCACATGTATGACACGTGTTTAAAACGACATCAAAGTTTAGGTCCCAGATTTTTCAAACCCACAAATGTAATTAACACCATAAACACCTCATTTACACACGACTTTACAAAATAATTGATGTTAGTTAAACATTCAATAACAAAAATTACATTTGAGTTATCACCAAAAACCTTTGTTTAACACCAAACAAAGAAAAACCACAAAAGTGTTTGATCCGAATCCTTGCGAGACAAACCGATCACGACCCCGTTCACCCCTTCCGTTCACCTGAAACACCATAATTAAGTCACCATTAGTTCATTAGAACTAAGTAAGATCACCATGCCCGACCACACGAGCTTACATGACCCAAAAAGTCAATTTTGGTCAAATTTTACTCGGGGCGTATGGTTTAGGCGTATCTGGGCGTATCACAGACAAACTTCCAAGTTAAAGCTGAAGGAGGCGTATGATACGCCCCCCCAGGCGTATCATACGCGGGCACCACCTGCACATCTATTTTTGCTGTTTTTAAGCCATCTCGACCCCTTTCGCTCAAATACGACCGTTCCAATACCCCCTAAACATTATATAACACCATATAATCATATTAAAACACCTTAATTCACCAAATTATAACCATCATGGTCATAATATCAAACGATTTACTAACGGGTCGTTTGCACCCAAAAACTCCATTGAAATCTTATTCCACAAGATTTTCAAGTTAAGTAAACCACACCACTTGTGTTTTACTAATTGATTACACCAAACAAGAACATTCACACACCATGTGAATAATTCAATGTCATAATCACACCACTTGTGATTCAAAACACCAAGATTAAGTCAATTTCAATATAAGTTCACACACCTTGTGAACTATTTGCATACAACCAACCACCACAATAAAAATAAACACTAAGTCAATCATAGACTAGTATTAGAACACCATTTCAACAATAATCAAGCAACATATATCACCTATTGCTCATTATTGACTAGCAACAAGATCATAATCACCAACTCACCTAAAAGTCAAATCTTTCACTATAACATTCATACATGCATAACACCATTACAATAACAAGTAAAAGATGGGTGACTTACCTTGTTCCAACGCGCTATCCTCTATAACCAATTCCTTCCCGTGTCGTTTGGTTTCACCCACACCTTCACTATCAATTCCTATTATCACAACTAATAGGTTTAATATAAAGTTTGACCACAATTAGTCAACATACACCCCTTTCACCCCAATGTCACATTTTCAATCTAATTTGTTTCCAATTGACCCCTAACCATATCAATTCACCATTATGATGTTATAAACCCACATAATTCACATCACCATTGTTTTAAAACCAATTTTAAGTTAAATACC